>NTHP01000527.1:213878-246572 GCA_003416845.1 Oplegnathus fasciatus
ACTGCCGTGCAGCTTTGTGAACACGCTTACATACCAAAATACTTATACAAGCATCATATAATTATTTAAACAACAAGTTTTAAAAAAGCACAAGTGGCCTCAGTGTCCGTCACATCACACGGGGAAAATTCCAAAAGGATAAACTGTCAGTTGACTCAAAACCTTTTGTTCGGCTACTACTAATCTTAATCCTGAAAATATGGTCATTTAAATCTTAAACCTCGAAGTGTTATCACCTAACTTACGATTATGAAACCTGAGCTGGCTAAACTTAGTGACATTTTTCACAACATTGCACTGGAGCAGATGTGTTCCAGCACATCACACATTTAAAGTTTGAGGATTTACAATCTCCCAGACTCGTGGTGTGAACCACCATTTGGCAAAACCTCCATCAAGGAAAGCCTCATCTCCAAATGCATTATCAGCATTATCAGAACAGAGAATTTTAACTGTTTGGATTAGATATTATTGCACAGTGCTGACACAATTAATAGATTAATCAATCAACAGTGATTTTGATAATTAATTAATTGTTTAGATCATTTATATGGCAAAAAAGCTAAACATTTGCTGCTTCCAGCCTCTGAAAAGTGAGGGTTTGCTGATTTTTATATACATTATATTATTTCAAATGGGATATTCTTGAGTTTTAGCTGTTAGTTGGACAAAACATGCAAGTTTGAAGATGTCCTGTCTGGGAAATTGCAATGGGCGCTTTTTTTCTGACATTTCATAGACCAAATGATTAATCAGTGTTTCGAAAAATGGTCGACAAATTAATCAATGAAAATAATCATTAGTTGCAGCCCTAATATTGGAATCAATTCTGCAAGGAACCACACACCTCCACAGTTCGAGTCTGCTTTTAACTTTTATGCAGGTTTTATGCAGGGGTGCTGCTACTAGGTCTCAACCCCCAGTTCCATGAGGCCTTTGGATCATCCTACCTGCAGTGGATGATCATGGGTCCAGCATCAGGATATTCAGCCTGTTTGGAGTTCACTTGAGTGAGGAAGCTGAGGACACCACCTGGCTCCCCAGGGACACCGTGGTCAGGCCAGCTCATGTACTGGTAGTGCCAGATGGTACGACACTGTTTTGGCTGTGAAAGAGAAAAAATGACGGGAATAAAACAATAAATTCAGCACAGCGCACACGCAGAGATGAGTGAGTGCAGTGAGGTCAGAAGTCATTTGGAGGTTACCTTGTCCACAGGAGCGATCTCCAAAACTCGGACTTTGTAATCAGCAGCTTCCCTCTCTGACTTACAGGTCACCACGTATAGACCCACCTCCCTGGAGGTCTGAAGGTCTGGCCAGTATGGCACACATTTATTCTGCACAAAAATAAAGAATGAATCAAGCAAACTTTATCTGCAGAGTCCACTTCACGTGCAAGGAACCTCTGTCCTTTTTTTAGTTTGTGTTTGTCTTTGTAATTATTTATAGTATTTTGAATATTTTTAACATGTTCAGGTTATCTGACCTCTCGCACTTTAAAGTATATTGCTTTTAGCTCATCTTTCATATTGATGATACTTTGTGTATTTTAATATGTTCTTATGTATGTCATGGTTTCATTAGTAGTATGTTGCATGTTGTGTTGAATGTTGTCCTGTTGCACTATGAGCTCATCAACAATGTTTGTTGTGATGACAAAATGTTAACTCAACTCAACTTAGCAAAAGTCAAAAGCTGTGTGAGCGGCTTTAGAGAAGAAAAACTATTTAAGTCAGAAGTCTGCTCAACTTCGTAGTATTATATATTATGTATTATATGAGTATTTTGTGAGCTCTTCAAATCTTAATTAGCAAAGTAACTTCTAACTAAAGCTGACAAATAATTGTAGTGAAGTAAAAAGTACAATATTTCCCTCTGAAATGTAGTGAAGTAGAAGTATAAAGTGGCATGAATAGAAAAGACTCAAGTAAAGTACAAGTACCTCAAATTTGTACTCAAGTGCAGTTCTTGAGTAAATGTACTTAGTTACATTTCACCAGTGCTAATGCTTGATGGAAGCCAGTGCAGCAACATAGGGAGTGATATTAAAAGTATATATACACATATAAGTATATAAAAGTATCCTCATTCACTTTGTGAATGAAGTGCTCTCCAGTGGAAATGTCATTAAAGATGGAGGATAATAAGCAGAAAAAAAAACACAAAGCCCAAATCTGCTTTCGTGATTATTGTTTTGATACTGACCCGCCCTTTCTCAACCTCTCTTGTTGTCATGACGATCACCCTCGTGTTCTCCTGCCATACCATCTGCCAGAAATCGTTGATAGTTGTTGCTAGGCACCCCTGGGTGGCAATGTAAACTTTCTGATCTCCGGACTCCCACAGGGTGTTCTACAAACACACAGTGAACCATTGAACGCTCTTCAATAAACCAACAACAGCCTTAAACACTAATAACACCATGAATGATGACTGTTGTCATTTTGTGTTGTGAAGTGACTTTAGAGACGTACTCTCACGTAGTTGGCGTTGATGTAATCTGAGCCCACAACATCAAGATCAGCGTCCTGTAGGATGACCCTGGTGTCATTGACTTGTGAAAACAAGTGGATGGAGCGAAGAGACGGTGGGAGAGAGGCAGAACGAGAACATTTGGTTAATGACGATGTGGATTTATTCATAAGATTTGGTTGATTTAGAGAATAATGATACTGAGAAGATTAAAAACTCACAGGGAAGAATATTCTTGTATCTGTTTTTGCTCTTATTTTCAGGCCTCTGGCCCTCCTCTCTGCTCTTTTTCACCTTAGCCTCCAACTTTTGAAGAGCCTGACGGGAGAGAGAGAGATGACTGTGTGATACTCAATTTCATACTACATACTAGTACTATACTGTATGTGTTATATAGTAATTGTTTTTGCTGTTAGTATACAAGAAATTAACATGTTTTACAGTATTCCACTAAGAAGAAATAATAAAATAAGTCAATCAAACTGCTTTATGGTGCAACTACCAATACAAATCTTACTGGAGCTGTGCCCCCACTAGAGATGAGACAATTAGTCAATTATTCGTTTAGTTAATCGACAGAAACTATTGCAATAATCGTTTAAGTCTCTTTTTTTAAGCAAAAATGCCGAACATGCCCCAGTTCCAGCTTCCTGATTGTGAGGATGTGTTGCTTTTTCAACACCATTAACTGAATATCTTTGGGTTTAGGACAATGGTAGAACAAAATGAACAATTTGTAGATGTCACCTTAAGCTCGGGGAAATTGTGATCAGAATTTTATTTATATTTTCTGACATTTTATAAACCAAACATGTGAGAAAAGAATCATCAAATAAATTGGTTTCCGTTTATTTTAATGATAATTTTTCCATTTCCTTTCACTCAAAAGTGTTTTCTTGTAAATATACTGCGCATTTTAAGTAAAATTAATTTGGTCACTCTTCTTGTGAACACACTACACACTCAAGGCCAGCTCTGAGTTATGATGCAATATGGCATTAGGACACAGTCAGTGTATTCCACCACCACAAGATGGTAGTATACTGCCTCTAGTTTTGCCCACAGTAAGGAAATGAGTCTTGAGATGTTAAAGGCTTTTGGACATTTCAGCCAATTTGTAATAAGATGCCTGATGTATAATTGACTTTTTCCCACTTAAGGAAAATCCGGTGGTTCTTACAAAACAGATAAAGCCTCATGGTAAGAAACAGCCAGAGGCCGGGTCAAATCTTACGTCAAACTCCTCCCAGAAGCCCGCCTTGCTCTTCTCTCCCTCGCCCTCCTGCTGCTGCTGCGTGGTCTGGTCCAGCTGTTTTACTCTGCTGTCAATATCTGCTGCGATCACTCTGGTGGAGTAATATGGCTGCCGGGACAGACAGACACAGACAGAGAGAGAGAGAGAGAAAGGAAAAATCTTGTAATAGAGATGAAAGAAAAAGACGAGCCAATGAACACAGCACACAACATCGTCATCACCAGTAAGGCCGCATTAAGACAAACTCAAAGATGTGAGTAATATTTCCTATCTGTGGGCTGTGCTGCTTGTCTGCTCGCTGACATTCACTTTGTTGAATTTGTGGTACAAAACTTAATCAGGCATGTTACAAATTCTGACATGTTTCATCTGTGTCATTTGGATGCAAAAAAAAGCTCAGTTCACCTGTTTGAAATACACCCAGTTTCCAGACATCTCCTCGATGCCTTTACGTTTGTAGTAATCCACCAAGTCTGTCAGCGTGTCAAACATCTCTGAACCTCCCACTGTATACCTGTCATTCTGAACACACACAAAAAACCATACAACATATCATTCTGGACAAACACACACACGCAGAGGTTGTGCTGAACTGTCTGATGGAAAATAAAGAATGGAAATAAATACAATAAGAGTAGTCTTTCTGTGGCAAAGACTTGCAGCCAATACTCAAAGTAAAAAGGTTATTTTTGTGGTTTTAATCAAATAAACGACACAGTTTACTGGCCAAAAAATTAATTTCTTCTGTGTAAAAGGCATCAATGTATGCTGATGTAGGCTATTCATTTAGAGCCGAGCACGCTCGGGAAACTCACCTGATCCTTGCCACATGCTCATGAAAAGGCCTTTGTGACTCTTCCAGTAATCTCGTATTAATCTTCTGCACCCCAGCGGAGCGCAGAAACAATGAGGACATTAAATGAGGCCTGAAAGGTGTTTTCTATGAGGTGAACCACTGCTAAAAATAAATGCAAAGGCCCTGATGGTGACTGATGACTATGAAAATGACTTTGAGAGACAACGATGTGACCTGACGCTGTATGATGAATATCATTAGCAGCCGTTTATAGTGAGCGCATGAGCACCTAATAATGACAAACACACGTTTTGGTTTCACATATACTCAGAAATAAAATGTTTTTTTTGTGCCTGGGAACAACTGTTGGTGAACATCTGAAGTAAAACTGAGCCTGACAGTTATGAACAATAGTTGAAACATGAGCAACCGTCTTTTTATTGCATAAGAGAGGGGAAATGAGACTTTAAACCTATTACAAAGTGCACTACACAACTTTGGGAATACCCCTCAGTATTTCTACATGATATGAATCTGTTTCAGGGGCCTAATTCTGTATATTCAAAGCACAAGACTGACCAAAAACAACCCCTACTTTCATGCACATGTTATCGTGCGTGCCACACGCAAGCGCTCACCTGACACATTATCTTGATGTGGGAGACCCTCTTTCCTCCAGCTTTGCTCTTCTCGTCCGTCAGAACCGACAGGACAAAGTCTCCAGGTTTGGACAACGACTCTCTGACCAGGAAGGTCCCCGGCTCGTCCCGTGCACCGAGCAGCTTCTCCGCATTCGGCCCAGACAGGTGACCGTGGTACCACCTGAGACAAAAAGGCAATGAGGGTTCATGATGTGGTTAAAGATATTTATGCAGGGAGCTAAATGGTTTGTTTGAGGTAATGGTTCACTGCCAGGACCTGCAAATAGACATCTTCTGTCTGGTGCAAACGTCTTTAACGCTGACATTTTTACACACAGTAACTAAAACAAAAACACAAAAACAAAAAAAACAAAAACAAAACATCTCCTCTGCCTCCTACTTACAGTATGTGAGCAGAGCACCGTTAGGCCTGCGTCTGTAGTGTTCAGTCTATTTAAGGCTAAGCGGTTGTTTGACACTCACTGATGTGGTACAGATCGGACTGCTGTGTTCACTATACAGTGAGTAGAAATAGAAAGCCACAACAGAATCAGGCGCATTAGGTGAATAGTTAAAAACAGCATGTACAGATGTTGCTGTTACAGGCATATTTCTGTCCACCACCATAGTGTGTGTGTGTGTGTGTGTGTGTGTGTGTGTGTTTGTGGAGCCTGTGTGAATTGGTGAGTGCACACTCGGCCTGGGTTGGGTTGTGACTTAATTTTAGGCACAGTTCTCGATTTCTTCTTCTAAACTTCCTGCTTTGCGGTCGGAAAATTTCTGATGACAGATTTCGTGGCTGAAGAGGACAAAGTATTTATAGCCTGCAACCCCCCTTCGATGTGTAACATCCACAGATACCCCCCCACCACCACCACCTCCCCTCCCTGCGCCACACACTGCGTCTGCTCTCTTTGACTTTTTGCACACGCTTTTAATGATTCACTTCTTTGATTTACTTGCTTGTCAAATCACAGAGTATGCTTTTACAGAAATTGAAATTAGACTCCACCTGATGGTTTTTAATTACAGCAGGTTGCATGAAGCACCTGAAGCAAAAACTGCAAAAAAAAAAAGGTAGTGTCCTTGCAGGTTTGCAGAGGCTATGAACAGCCTGTGCAGAGAAATGATTGATGGAGTGCTGTACAGTAAGTGGACACGTTTAAGACAACAATTTAACCAGTCTGGGATGTGCATGGTTAAATATGATTAATCACGTGCGATAAAGCCAACAAGTGAATGGCCTGACCTTATTTACACTCTTTTCCGAGAAGAGATAAGCTGCCAGATACACAAGAAGAAACATAAAGAAGCTTGTACCACACGGTGACCTGCTGAGGTGTGTGCAATCATGCTTCGAGATGAGAGAGAGATTGGGCGAGATGAGGAAGACAGCGAGTGAGCAAGAACATGATGGAGTGTGCAATAGAGGAAGACAAGTAGGGTCTGGCCATTGCTTTCAAAAGTGTCAAAACTTAAAGTTTCCAACCGCAGCAACAAAAGGGAAGTTAGACAACTGACAGAGAGAGAAGGACGAAGGGGGGGCAGAGGGTAGAGCTTCCAGCAAGGGTGAAGCACACAGTCTCACACACACACTTGCACACAAACACACACACGATAGAAAGTAGTGTCCTCCTTGACTCATAAACGGAGTGCAACCATACAAGTTTATTTATCACTACTAGTTGGACATTAACCTACTTTAAGCAGCCAAAACTCCACCAAGCAACTAAATGCCACCTCCAGCAGCAATGTCATGGCAGTCAAATGCACAATGTGGGAAAATTAGAATAAGAACACTAAGTCTTTTTCTTTTAACCTGTATGTGACAAACAGCAAATAGCTTAAGATTTTTATCTTATTCACAGCAGCAGTCTGGAGGAGTCTTTGATGTGGAGGGCTTTGCACGCAAACACAGACGTTAGAAAGTATCTGTAAAATCATCTGGTGACTATATTTAGCAGAGATTCTTGCAAGATACCGACAACTACTATCAGTGAAACTAATAGTAGATAATAAGTGTTTAAAGTCCTGTATTTAGAAACATACTTTTAGGTGTATATTCAGTTTTGGGAATTGTAATGTTTCCAGAATATTTGACGAATAACACGATCTTCTGTACTGTTTATCGTATCTGGTAAAGTTTACATTACAGAGATACAAGAGAACTATCTCAACACAATGATATTTTTATGAGTTTATGTAATGTTGAATGTGAAATCTGAATCTGCAAAGCAACCTGTAACTACAGCCGACAGATACAGAAAATGTACTTAAGTAAAAAGCACAATGGGATGCCGGTCCTTCATTTAATGTGGAAAAGCTCTTTCGTCTCTCCTTTTTGAAACGATTAACCAAAAGTTTTGGCTACAGGTCTCTCTGATCACCAGACTTGCATCGGCAGGTCAGACAACGCCTGATTTTGCTGAATGGTTCAAATGAATAATCTCTGATCACACGCACTGATAATTATTAAGGGAATTTCAATGAAGTTTAGTCTCATTTATATAAAGAAGGCAACATAATAGGAAATGTTTATGAAAAATGTGCTGCTCCATTATTATTGTCCATTCTCCATTATATTTGTACTTTTTACTGTTTATTTGTTGGTCTAATTTTATTAGTATTTGTTAGTTTTATGTGTAAAGGTTTTATCTGTTACCTGTTCTTCAATGATTTTGTTTTGCGTCGCATTACAGTTTTCGTGTGTTGGAAACAGTAAAGACCCCCCCCATGTCATGTTATTTGTTTGAACTTTTTTGTGGAAAAAACATATCAGACACCAATTATTAGTCCAAGCAGAGTATTTTTATATGTCTTTAAACATGTCTGGAGAGGATATTTAATAAAAGAAATATTTCCATCTGGGGTGCAGCAGAGTAAAAGTATATAGTCTCACAAAATAAAAAAATACTCAAGAAAAGTACAATTGTACTTTAGTAAAGTACTTCAGTACTTATGATAATGTTGACCCTGATCACATGTAATCTACGAGCTGCAGCAGAGAGGCAGATGTAGGAATGAAGCCTCGACAGCTGTGGGCTCTTTTTGTCTGGAGTGTGGGTGTTTATTTTCACTGACTCACACTCTGACAATGATGATGTTACACCAAAATATTCAAAAGCGGCTTTATTTTCCTCCAGAGGAAAATGTTTAAACCCCATGGAATATCAAACCTACAAATGACACATTATTATTCCCAGGAAATAAACAACAGGAAATAATGGGGGAATAATGCTCGTCATAGCTGACTTTAATTGACTTAACCACCTAACCAAAAACTATTACACTTAAGCCGAGGGTGTAGGTGGAGGCAGTTCAGAGAAGCCGGTGAGAGTGGGCCACATTAACCTAACCATGGAGGTAGAGGTAAGAATGCACAGACCTCTCTGTGGTGGGGTCGGAGCAGTTGAGGGGGTATTTGAGCTCGATGGTGGTGCCGTCCTTGTCCTGCAGGATGCCGTTCTCTGCTGTGTAGTAGTCCACCAGCTCTGACAGGGTGGCAAACTTCTCCCCGCCATACAGGTCGTAGTAGTCTCCTGTGTTTTGGATCCGGATGTGGGTCACCAGCTCGCCCACCCTGAGGAGATAAAACAGTCGGGCCACACCAACTGTCAAAGTTTTTCGTCTCTGTCTCAGGAGTTTTTAGGTATAAATAATAATATTTCTTCATTCTTTATTTGCTTCAAAAGCTGAAATGAGCAGAAATCTTTTCGGTTCAACCACAAATCTGATCCCCAGAGCTTTATTTGATTTTCACAGATATGTACTATATATACTATATATATGTTCCGTATATACTAGCTATGTTTGTCTATGACACAGACATGTGAACTTTCAGTATCTGCAGTCTGTGTTCTCTATCATGCAAAGCCTGCAGTTAACACAGTAGTTTTTATCAGAGCAATAAAATCGCTTTTCTGAATTTGGTGTTTCCTTTTTGGGAAAAACTTGATTTGGAGAAAAACTGTTAATAATCAGACATACAGTAATAACAGTAACACTAGGATTAAAGTAAAATATATGCAAACCTTGAGGATACATAATCTTTAATTCTGTTCTATCTTTGGGACATTTTAGAGCCAAAGTCAGGATAACACATCACATTCATGCAGTTCAAAGGCTCCAGTCCACCTGATGCGTTTGTCTTTGGGATGTAAAAATGTGAAACATTTAAAACCTCTAAAAAAGGAGAAAAGTATGCTGCTATTTATTTTTTCACTGTGGGGGTCAATTATACAGAAAATCGCATCTACAGAAAATCTACAATTTAATTTCAACTTTTACCTCTTACAACTAGAGAATACTGTACTGTAATCAATAACTTATTAATCTCATACATTCAGAGTTACCAAATCAACATCTAAACTGCTGCCTGCTTTAAAGGCCTGAACAGAAATATGAACTGGAATAACAATCCTCACAATATACTGTACATTTACATAAATATAACCCAAATATTACTAGTAATATTTACTGAGGTATATTCAGTTTAACACAACTGCATCACTACAGAAGGAGTACATTTACAAATTTAAACTTTTACCTCTTCTGCACTGCGGCACTGTGATCAGTATATAACTCGATGTTAAACATTCAGGCGCGTTGCACAAAATCAATTTAATATCAATTTAAATCAATTAAACCTCAAGAACAAACATGAAAACATGTTATATCAGTCAAATCTAATAAGCAAAGATTTCAGGATGTTGATTTAGGGCACTCACCGTGTCCCACATGGCACTTCATTTATCACATTTAACTGTATTTGATTTGATTGATTTGATTTGGTGTTATTTTTAGTAATTCATTTGTAAAGGTATTTTAATTTAATTTAGTCTTTCATTGTGTGAATAACAACTGAGTCAATTTTAAAGTTAGAGAAATAAAAAAGCATCAACATTTATCTGTGTATGTAATAATAACACATTTATAAATTATAGGTCACCCACAAAGAGCAGTGGAAGATTTGCGTCTATACAGAGGGAGAATCTTCGCATTATCAGCACATCTCTTTGTCCCAAAGTTGTAAAACTGTTATAAAGTTTAAAGGCAGCAGATTCATCTACCGTAGAGTCCAGTGTTTGTATCACAGTTTGCTGAGCTGAACCCTCAATGTGCTGCGACAATCTATTGGGTTCTATATCAACATCATTTTTTGTCATTTGTGTTCTGCTTTAAGGTTTGGAAAGTGGAAGAGCCACGTGGATGGGTTTACAGCACGATTTCAAAGGAAAGGAAAGTACGATTTCTGCTGAGCTGCGGAGTTAGAGAAGTAAAAGAGAGATTCTGGATGTGTTTAAAGACATGATTACCTGACAGAGAGGGAGAAATCTCCCACATTTTTCTTGCTGGGTCGAGCCAGGAAGCTGCCATGAATGCCTCGAGTCTTCAGCACCTCCTCGGCCTGCAGGCCTGTGATGTCTCTGTGGAACCACCTGCGTCAACACAACAAGTATACAAAGTAAAAATATACTCCAAGTGACTATAACTGTACACAGTTCACACTCAGTTTGCATATAGATAAGATTTGTGTCTATATGTGTAAATATAAACACGTACGCACACGCACATCATACATACACACCCAGTATTATTTCCTCGTAATATTCAGCACAAGTATAGTACAACGTTCTTTTATAGACAAAACACAAAATAAATGTACAAACAAATTCTGTCATTTTAAGGAAATCTAAAAGTAGTTTGTTTATTCGTTTTTCCACACAGCAAAACAAATCTCTGTTGCAAGACAGGCCAGTCGAACTACACTCTTATCTAATTATGAAATGATTAAGCAATTCATCTTCCTGTCGATTGACAGAAAACTTACAATTCTTGTAATCTTCACAGTTATTTACTGATTAAACAATTGTAATGTAAACATTTCCTGTCTTTTTTTTCTATGTTTCTGTTTCATTGAAAACTCAGAAATACCAATTTTAATGCATCACTGGTGACTTGTAATGACAATTTGTCATTTTTTAGATTAAACAATTAATTGATTCATTGAAACAAATCCAGTCCACTTCCTACAGTCTTTATTATTTGTTATAAAAATACCATATTCTTTAGTCTATATTCACTTTTAATCTCAAAACTGTATTAACCATATTTACACCTGCATCGACACATCTACCACTGACGCAATTAAGGCCCACTACTCAGGATAGAAGACCACTACAATCTTCACATTATACTATACATCTACATAACTATAACCCAAAAAATCCAGTAAAGCTCTGGCTTGAAAGCTCTTTCAGCAACACCGTGGACTTCAGTTACTCAGCGTAACATAATTGCATCAGTTCAGACCAAATATCTACTATTTTATCATTTCCTGGAGCCCTTTGAGGGGTGGAAAAAGTGTGTGGTGGTCAAGCTTGGCTCACAGCCTCTGAGCTAACACAAACAACCCTAGAAACCTGTTTTGTTAAAGTCTGGAGCCACTGACACAAAAAATATCTACCAAATATTAAATTAACTAACAGTTATTTCTCATTACAATAGCTTTCTTGCAACCCAGCCTGCTGCTTTCAAACTAAGTTTACTTTACATGTAGTCAACGATGAAGACATTTTCAAATTTCCTCCAAAGTTGCGAGCTTCAAATGTACAATACAGAGCTTGAAATGTTATGGAATACAACTTTTAAGGATGGGGAACAATGTTTATGCACTTGTTTTGACAATTAGATTGTGTTTGCACTTGAATACGTGTTTCCCCTTCAACTTTGGGTTGCCACAAGAGAGTTTTTATACAACAAATGCTCACACACAGTCACAGAAGGAAAGACCCATCAACTCAAGGTAAAAGGGAACCTTGTAAAGGACCTTTAAAGAGCTTGAATGTTGAGGTCACACACAAAAAAAGTGTTTCTTACTCAACCACTGAACTAAAACATCACTTATGACACATTTTCTTTACGCAAACAGACAGCGGACAGCACACAACAACGCATCAAAAATCACATGATAGAGGAAGAGAGCAGGACGAGTCGACAGCTGGGGAAAGAAAGAGAAGGAGGAATGGAAACAGAGAAGTTGTCATCACGCCTTGCACAAAACACAGAGTACACAACAAGAGTTGACTAATGGCGCATTATAGTGTCCAGCGGGGGGCTTGACTCACCGAACCATGTTGTCTCTTCACTTCTTCTGGGACCAAAGAGAAGGAGAGTGATTGGTGAGAGTCACATCTACCTGCACATGTGCAGACTCAAAACCATAAGCACAGTATTTGTATTCCTTATCTCTAATTTTACAAAGAAACAGCCAGTTCCTCAACACTTCCTCACTTCACAGCAGTATACTCGCTTAGGTAGATAGAAGTTAACTCGCTTTCACTCGCTTGCTTTTGCTTTTTAACACACTAACTCTGCTTCTGACACTCACACATATCCATCTAAAATCAAAACTATCAAGTCTATCTCTCTGAATCGCCAAACAACCCTCAAACTACCCGCCCTCTCCTCCTCTTCTCCGTCTGCGCTCCCTTCCACCCAATCCTCTTCCTATCCATCCCCTCTCCGTCCCAATAGGAAAACAGGTAAACACTTACTCTTCTCAGCTGCCTCTGAAAACAACTGACGCTCGCCGAGACACTCGGGCTGTATACGTCTCTCTCCTCCTCCTCTCTCTCTCTTGCTCTCCCCTTCCTTCCTTTTTACGTCTCCTTTCACAAAATAGTGAAAGCAAGACAGGAACCAAAATAGCTGACAGGCCGGAATTCCTCCAACAGACAGACTGAGACGTGGTTTTCTTTTTTTTGTTGTTTTTTTTAAGGACGACCAAAACAAAAACTCATCACATTTAAGAGCAGAGCAGGTTCAAACTCTGGAAACTTGCTCTCTGACGCTCCATCTCACAGTTTTCTGCACAGACCTCGGCGAACAGCGCAGCAGAGGTGGTTTCAAGCTGTTCCATTCATCTGTGGATCACGAGCGAGTGTCTGTCCAGTAATCCCACCTTGGTTCAAGAATGATAAATATAATAAAAAATATATTTCACTCCATAAAAATCTCGTTTGAGCTCCTCCTGCCTTTGCAAACGAGCCCACACTGAGCCTCTAAGTCAGCAAAGCTTTTCTCCTCTGCCTGCCCACCTGTCTGCCACTATTGTCTGTTTGTTCTTTACTTCCAGGTGTGTATGAGTGAGTGTGTGTGTGTGTGTGTGTGTGTGTGTGTGAATGCAACACACAAAGGTCATAGTCACAGAGCACTTCCTTATTTGCAGTTCAACCTTCCCCCCTCTATATATGTGTGTGTGTGTGTGTGTGTGTGAGCTGCTTTCAGCTGGTAAACCATTTGCAACTGTGAACTCATTATCACACTACTGAGGCAATAACCCTACAACTACAGCTGAAGACTGTCATGAAGTAGTTAATCTTAAGCCATGTGTTTTAATTTTTACCCCTGATGTCACAAGAAGCATGCAGAGGCTCGCGAGAGACACCAGATTCCCCACAATGCAACATAAACCCACTGCACCATAAGGAGGGCTTGGCTGCACTGCAAACACGACACGTTTAAAATGTGCCACAAACACAACCTGTGACACAAACAGGGACAATTTAACTTGCAAATATATAGATTTACCTACAAGAGGTTTGAGAGGGCGTATTTGACTTCATGAAAGCCAAACACATTTTCCTCATTAGACTGTGAATCTCATGTCATTTTCAGTGTTGGTGCAAATATGCAAAAATGTGTAAAGCTGACAATGACACTGTTTGAACTTTGGGCAAAAAGCTAAGAATAAGTGGAAGAACCTACAATATATATACAGTATACTTTAGCCCCACCCCCTCCACATACACACACACACACACAGACACACAGAACTGCAGGTGTCGTTTGTCGTGGTTAACGCCAGCTATTGCAGTTTGCATTTTTCTCCTCACAGATCTGCATGTTTAACAGTTGCGTCTGGTTTGGCTTCTCTTCCCTTCTGACACGACGGAGCTTCTCAGGCTGCAGGAGGAACGCAGCAAAGTGGCAAACGTCTGTGTCTCTCTCACACACACACACACACACACTGTTTTTCTCACAGCCTCAGAGTGACAACAAAGATGTTTCCTAGGTTTGGTCATGCTTTTGAGTGTCGCAACAGGCTTTTGCAATGCAACAAATTGTGTCTGTTCAGAGGAATTTACTGTACATGCTGTTCTGTTCTTTCCCTCCTCTGTCTAAACCTCTAAAATATTAGAATAGGTATAATAGGTAGCCAATGAATCCTCACATTTACTGCTTCCTGCTTCTTGAATGTGAGGATTTGCTGCTTTTCTGTTTGATATCGTTGTATATATTTTGTATATTTAATATCTAAAATTGAATATCAGCAATTTGAGCTGGGCTTTGGGAAATTGCGAAAGCCATTTGGGCAGCACTTCTCCCAAATGTTGTTTGGTTTGTTTAGGCGTCGGCCATATGACCGTGAGAAATTTGAATTTGTCTATCGTGAGAAATCTTTCAGTGCTGCTTATGCACTGGTAGTTGTCCCTTTAATGTCTGGGTGTATTAAGCCATTGTGGGCAATGTTGCAAGTCAATGCAGAGGACTGTTTTATGGCATTATTGGAGTTTAGTATTATTTTTGCATCAAAACACATGAAAGATTTTTTTCAGGTATTTAATTAAAAGTATAAGACAAAAACAAACATTCCCATTTGGTTTATTTTTTCCCAGAAAATGTAGTATATCATGATATATAATGATATCACAATATAAAGGATTCTATCCATATCACTCACTCTTAGACTTGGGTTTATTTTAGTTATAATGTTTGGAACATTTTAAATCTGCATCTGGAGATGCATCAAAGCACGCAGATAGACAATCATGTGATACATGAGATACATTTTCTTCACTTAAGTTAGTACAAACTTAGTAACTGGTGTTAAGTAAGTACCACCAAGCACATGTCAAACAATGACAAAAACATTTACAAAGACTGGAGGCAAGAGTTGAAAATTTGCAATACACATCAGAGGAAGTTTCAACTTTTTAACTTTAGCAAATACAAATACAAGACACTCACCCACAAGACATTGTAGGGACTCTTGCAGTACGGACTCGCTGGCAATCTGGACCAGGAAGTGATGGGTTGAATCCAGCCTCTCCTCTGTGATGATGTTTAGTATATGTGTCTCCTTCCAAACACAGTGAAACTCACAGAAAGAGTCAGGTTACATTGCATTTCTGACTTCGGGTTAGCTCCCCTTGTTCTTACTTTCTGCGTTCACTACCCAGCCAGCTCCTGCTCAGCCTCCAACTCTCTCTCTCTCATGATAAGATATCAGGCTTCATTACCAGCCCAGCCAATCCTCCCGCCCTGTAATTTACTCTAATTTTCTTAATTGCCCAACTATCTGCGGGAGAAAATGTGACTGTTCCTGTCCCCTTCTTCCCCTGCTCTTCCTCTCACCACCTCCTCCAAAGTGCAAAAGTTCTCCTGCTTTTCCATCTCCCCTGCAAAATCAACATTTGCTTCCATGTAAATTCCACCTCGTCTTTTGAGGCTTGCATGCAAAGTACCTCATGCTCTTGTGCTCGTCATTTGTTTTGTTTGAACAGTTACACTTTCCTAAACCGGTATCAGCATCCACAGAAGTATATCTTACATAAGCAAGGGCAACAAATTAAACAAAAAAACCTGTGGCCTATGGCCCTCACAGCCACCAGCTCTCAATCCACTTGAACACCTATGGGACAGATTAGGACCAATGTTTTAGCGCTCTCCACTGCCATCATTTAAACATCGAATTAGGCAATATCTTTTGGAAGAATGGTGTTCATCCCTCCAGTAGAGTTCAAAATGAAGAATCTATGCCAATGAGTGTTGAAGCTGTTCTGGCAGCTAATGGTGGAACCAACTGCCCATTAAGAAACGTTTTGTTTCCTTTAATTTGTCGCCTAATTGTAAAGACTGTACCTAGAAAGAAGTCTACAGTCATGCTAGCAGTTCTGTGAGGCACAGTGGTGCTTTAAGCTAAATGCTAACATGCTGATGTTTAGCTGGTATAATGTTCACCATGTTCCCCATCTTAGTTTAGCATGTTAGCATGCTAACTATGCTAATTTGCACTAACCATAAAGTACAGCTGAGGCTGATGGGATTTGAATTAGTTTGGCAGATATCTGGTCATAAACCAGAGACTAAAAACAAGAGATGATGGCGTTTGATGAAAAGTTAAGTGATCACCAAAGTGATTATAATTCATCCTGAGAGGGACATGAACGTCTGAACCAAATTTCATGACAATCCATCCAATGGTTGTCAAGACTTTTCACTCAAAACCACAAACGTGAACCTCACGGTGTCGCTAGAGGAAAGGTCAGGGGATCACCAAAGTCAGTATGATTCATCCTCTGGGGGTCTGTACCAAATTTCATGAGAATCAGTCCGACTGCTGTTGAATTATTTCAGTCTGTACCAAAGTGGTGGACCGACAAACCTAAACATGCCGCTAGTGTGGCTAAAAATACATTCATAGTTCCTAAAAAAACTGACAAAAACCTTGAAAAACTGTTGACTTTTTATTGTAGTCCATAAAAACAAACAGCAATGATAAAAACAACAAGGTGGTAACCATAATAATAATATTCAATAATGTAAAACAACATAACAATAGACAGTAAGAAAATTAAATTAACTTAAGATTGCCATCGTTCTCAAAACCATCCCATGTACCTAAAAGCTGTGGAGCTATTGCATGTCCGTATTTTGGGCAAACACGGGAGAGTTTCCAGGGAGCAAATCTGTGGTGCTGTTAGGAATGTCGAGGTGCTTGTTGGGGTGTGAGCACAGAGAGCTGATCCTGGATCGGGTCACCTGACGAGAGGGGTGGAGGTTTGGGATGGAGGGCAAGGACGCAGGAAGAGGTAACAGATCTGACTGACTGATAGAAAAGTGACAGTAACAGTCTCTCAGTGTCAGGGGCATTCTGCAGTAGAGGTGCACATTAATATGCCCTATTTTTACATACATACATACAGGAAACACACACACACACTCTCTACACACACACATACAGGTGAGAACATTAGAGTTGAATGACTTTTTAAAAAAAAGTTGAAAATTTCACAACTTTCTAAAGGTGAAAATGAGCACAATAAAATCCCTTGAATTCTTTAATAATCCAAAAATTACTACAAAGCACCAGTATACTCCAAACATGCTGCTTTTTCTCCTGTCTAGCTTCTTCAGCTTCATGTTACATATAGTTACATACACACATTTGACCCTGCTGTCAAGACAGAACAGGACAGGTCTGTGGAGCTTCCCGCAGTTCAATCAGTGCTCACGTTACACGAGTTAAATCTGAATCCCAGTGGAGGAGAAAGTCTTGTCTCTAGTCTGCCACAGAAAGAAGTGATTCTTCCATTCACTCCCATCCTACGTCTACAGTTCCAGTCTTTTCAAATCAAAGTCCAGCAGCACAGCTGATGCTCTTCTGAGTCCAGAGGTGGGTTGTGGGTGCAGAACGAGGAGGACTAACCTGACTGTGCTGTACATGGTGGTTGAGGGGGAGGACATCTGCTACATGGCGGTGAGATGAGGGCGGCTGGCCTCAGTCAGTGAGAGTGAAATGTGCGAGGTGATTGGTCAGCGCGGCACCTGCATCTGCTGTGAGGTCTGTGATTGGGTCTGAGCGGTGACGTCGGGGCCCCGGCTGGCCAGTCGGCTGAGGATGTTCCTCTCGGACATTTGCAGCCTTACGGCGACGGGGGGTATCCTGGCGATGGTTGCCGGGAGACGCGTGACGTCAGCCTTCATGTCACTCAGCAGTTCCTCAAGCTGTTTGAGAACTGGAAATACAACAAGTAAATGAGCTATGAGCACCACCATGATGATCTAAATGAAGGACTGTTTCAGTTTTTAGTCAGTTTTGTGTCTGATGAAATTCAAGGATTCAGAATTACCATATTTTAGTGTTAAGCTGCAGTCAGACCGGACCCCACCTGGCAAAATTTATTCAGTTATTGTGGCGAAAAGCAGGAGGGGACAGGAAATAGCGTGGGCAAGGTTGTAAACATGAACCAGTATTTTATCAAACCTCTGACCTCTGTCATTGTTCTTATGCTCACTACAGTCAAGCAGCATCTCTCCTTCTGTATTATTTCGCCAAGCAGTTATTAACCGGAAACTATTTTGATAGACGATCAATCGTTTAAGTCATTTATCAAGCAAAAATGCCAAATATTTGGTGGTTCCAGCTTCTTAAATGTGATGATTTACTGCTTTTCTCTGCTTTGTATCATTGTAAACTGAACATGTTTGTGTTTTGGATCGTTGCCCAGACAAAACTTAACATTTGAAGACGTCACCTTAGACTCTGGGATAATTTTTCACTATTTTCTGACATTTTATAGATTCAATTATTAACCAATTAATTGAGAAAATAATCAGCAGATTAATAGTTAATGAAAATAATCGTTAGTTGCACCCCTCGCTTTGTGCAAGCAGCCATCTCTACAACCTCAAAGGTGGATTACTGGGTGGTTGTAGTGTTTATTTCCTGAAAAGGTAATGAAAAGCTGTCTTTGTTCAAACATGGAAGCTGCTCTGTTTTTTAACCACAGTGTTGCACCTGATTTGTTTGTGGCTGGTTACGTTTGCAGCTATAATTAGAGCCCAGAAATTCAAATACACGTGTTACCACAATAGCTCCCTTTTCCCGACTCCTGATACGATCACATACAAACATAAACTCATTAAGAAGCTTCTTACAGGAATGGAAACTTAGACACAATAGATTGTTATTCTGTATTTGATTAATGAGCAATTTCCAGTCACCTCACTCGCTGCAATATGGCAGCAGTCAGGACTTTATGACTAATAGGGCTGTGCAACAGTTAGCTGGTACACTTCTATGGTAAAGACAAAGGAAAGGTACTATCATACTATATATATCCTGTCATTAACAAAGTGTTTTTGTACACACTCAATTAGTGACAGCAAATGTTCTCGCTAATGATTTAAAGCTCCTCCTTGTAGACGATGTGCAGTCTGCTAAACTGGACTTTATGAATTTGTTGGTGAGAGTCACAACTGAAAAGTCTGATCAGTCGATCCTCTCAAGTTAGCGGAAATAATTATCTACATGTCAATGCCATTTGGTATAATAGCAGACTAACAGTTTACAGATCATATCCTGATATTATACAGCATTTCAAAGGCACTTACATGAATAAAAAAATAAAGTTAGGCCTTATCAAATCCGCAATCTGTATTATACTATAATATTTTACAGGTCCATGAGAGCCCTCATAATACCCATCTCTTTTAATCATGTTTTACCTTTATGCAGAACTGCATTGGCAGGCTTGTTTCCAGACATGGACTCCTTGCTGAGGTGCTGGTGGGACTCGGCGAGACACTCCACCTCACTGAAGCGAGTGTTGAGTGCCATGGAGGGGTGGGCCGGGTCCTCTGTCATGTTCAGGTAAGCCGCCCTGCGCAGCTGCTCCTCGATCACCAACGCCTGCTCCAACAGCTACACAGGAAACAAAGACATGCCCAGTGAGATATGATAGAAACACAGAAACTCTCACACATGCAGGGGAAACGTGCTGACAGTGACCGCGCTCAGTTCACCTTGAACCTGCGGGCCAGAAACTTGTTCTTGATCTCCAGGAAGTTTCCTCTGCTCATCTCCCCTTTGAAGGGCTCATTGAGGATGGCAAACCTCACATCATTCTGCACATCCTGCCACCGAGCGTAGCCGTGTCTGAGAGACACCGAGGTCAAGTGTAACAACATTATTCTCTTGTGAGCGTCATATTATCATATGCCCATTTTTTCTCAAGCAAGTTTTATAGACAATTAATGCTGATTATGGTGCATGGGTAACTTTACATTTAAAACTGTGCTCTACAAATATTCCTAAATGTAACAATTTAGGTTCCCTCACTGCACAACCTGGCTTGAATACTTGATCCACCACCCTCTGAATGGATCAACAGACCCCTAAACAATTCTTAATCCACACAAACACCTCACTCTCATTACAGAATCCAGAAAAGAAGAACCAAAGAGCTGATAATGCAGCATGGCCTTGGTGTGCTTTATACTGGCAGCTTCAAGTTTCTACCATCTAGAATGCAGCGATGTGATATGGGGCAGCAGATAACGGTTATTCTAATTAACGATTAATCTGCCGATTATTTTCTCAAATAATCAATTAATTGTTTGGTCGACAAAATATCAGAAAATAGTAAAAAAAATGCCACAATCACAACTCCCCAAAGCCCAAGCTGACCCCGTCATATTGCTTGTTTTGTTGAGCCAACAGTAAAAGAACAAAGATTTTTCTAGTTTAGTGGACTAAAAAAACCCAGCAAGTATTCATACTTAGGAAGTCAGAATCAGACTTTCTAAACAGCTGCCGATTAATTATCAATCAGCAATCACACATGTCTTATCTGTGTGTCTAAGAAATTGTCCATCTGAAAGGATACTGTATGATTCCAGCCAGCAGCCAGTAGTCATGGCGACGGTGCCAAATCTCAAAGGTCTTCTTGGTGACGGTGGCCGCCCTCTCTTCATTCTGCCACAGAGAGTGAAGCTCTGGAAAGGAGAGCAGAAAGGTCAAAAGACAGAAACTAAAGAGAAAGAGGAAAAAAGAGAGAAAAAAAAGTGTGTGTGTGTGTGTGTGTGTGTGTGTGTCCACCTGTGAATCCTCCGTCAGCAATGTTGAACATGAACCTCTGCTTGGTGGCTTTTTTCTTCTCTTCACTGACGTTAACCACCGGCGCAGCTGTTCCTCCTTCTTTGGTGTTCTCTCCGTTCTGCAGTTTGCCAGACTCGTCTGTTTTCACACCGTCCTTCTCCTCTTTTTGCTCTGTGAGAAAACAATAAACAGAAACATGTCAGCATCAAAACTCCAGACGCCCTCTCATTATGAAGACGTGGGTGAATTTCTATTATGATACCAAAGACTATAATTATATTTAACTTTACCTTAATAATTCTATTGAGGATGACTCTGTCTGAGTCAAAGGTTTTTATAGGCATTTTAAAAAGTGTACAATGAAATTTACTTTCATTGCAAAGTGTATGTGTGTGTTGACATGTACTGTATGCACCTTTCTTCTCCTCTGTTGGCGAACTGGTATCCATCTTCTCATCTTTTCCCTCCTCAACTGAAACAAGAGAAGCACTATTACAGTGACAGAAAAAGGAAATAAGGAAATGAATTTTAAATTTTAAAACAGCGGCCTCACCTTTAGACTTGTCCTCCTCAGAATCCGTCTTCCCCTCTGAACCTTCACCCTTGACCTCAGCAGGAGTGTCCTTCTCCATCTCTGAAGTCTTGTCCTTCTCTTCTTTCTCCTTGCTCATGTCCTCAGCCACCTTCTCCTTGCCTTCCTCTCCATTTCCTGTCTCCTTCTCTTTCTCCTCCTTCCCCGCCGTGGAGTCTACCTCCCCTTCTTTCTTTTCAACGACGGGGGATTTTTCAGACTCATCTGGGATTTCAATAATCTAGGGAATAGAGAAGGTAACCAGTTTCAAATTAGAAAAAATCAGAAAATACAAGTATAATGTTGCTGCTCAAAACTTATTAGACTGTACTGAAAACAAGAATCAGTGATATAAATATAAAAGCAGAATTTACCTCTGGATCATCTGCCTTCTTGGCTCCCTTGCCATCCTCACCCTCCTTCTTCATCATATCTTCCTTGTCCTCTGATTTAGACAAATCTTCTGACAAAACAGAACACACATGTCAATGACAGGAATGCAAACAGGGCATTTACATCCTGTCTCTGTTATAGCAGTCATCATCATCATATCCTAAAGTCACTAAAAAGTAATTACATTTTAGAAGTTTAATGGTTGAGTAAGTCAAAAAAGTGTGTCTCGTGGCCAGTTATTACTTGTTTCATGCTTCTCTGATCAGGGAATAAGCTGATAGTCAAGAAACACTTGCATTTGGGCCTGAGCAGAGACTAACTGATAACAGAATGACTTTCAGTGCAACACAGACGAAAAAAAATGTTCTCACAGCTTCCAGGGTTATTTCAGGGTTACGGTTATGATTTAAACTTAAAGTTAGAATTCATATTACATTTCGGTTAGGTTGAAAGTTGTGGTAAAGCATGTGGTGCTGAGGTAATGCTGAGAGGAAAAGGAAACGCATGTCATTTGTCAAGGGATCCAAATAAGGACAGTGTTATAACATACAGCACAGTCTCTCTTTAAGAGTCAAAATACAGTATTTGTAATATGCAGCTGAAATTAAATTATCTGACTACAGTGATCATTTCTACATTGTAAGACATGATACAGAGTTTTAAATTTTGTTTTGATAAATCAGTACTGAGTATGAAGTGTGTGTGTGTATGTACCTGGGACAGGGGTGTTGGGCTGCGTGTCAGCAGGGGTCCCAGTAGAGGGAGTCTTTGGGTCTTCACCTGCAGCCAAAGCTGCAGCCCTTTTGTTCTCCTCCAGCTCTGCCATCCAGGGCATTGACCACTGACCGTTCACATGCTCAAACTCCTGCACCTGTTCATCAACATGTGATCCAGTCAGCCCTTCACTCAGTGAGTGATTAATTACTTGTATTATCTAAACTTATTTTGTACTGTTTCTTTTCTAACTGGTACACCATACCTTTTTCCTTATAAGTGACATCACACCAATACGGGTAAGCACGTGTTGCCTTGACAGACCCTCACGTGGGACCCCATCTGCGAAGGTCTCAGCTCCATCAGCCCCCGGTTCACAAAGGTGACGCATGAACAGAGACACATAGGCCCTGTGTGTGAAGAAGAAGGTGGAGGGATGTCGCCATAAAGACATTTGGAAAAAATCTGTGAGCTGGGAACACATTTCACAGAAATACAAAATACACTGCAAATCAAACAAAATGATAAATATACCAGATTTACGACTGCTAAAATGTGTTAAGAGGCTTCTAGAGCAAACAGAAAGCCCAGCCATGTAAATGGAAATTTTTTTTTTGGTCTGTATACCACAGCCACAGATGTTAAAGGCTGTCTAAACGTAACATGTCATACAATAACTTTGCCTAAATAAAATGCTTTAAAGAGGAAAAATGTAGATTTAAATCAAGATTAATCAAGACAAGATTAAGAATCTGACCTGTTATTTGATGCCAACTTTTAAGTACTTGACACATACAGACACATTTTGTATAATAATTCCCAAAAAGTATTGAGGTACGATATCCAGCGCTACATGTATTGGAGCAAGCAGAAAAACATCTCATTGAGTCTCACTTGAATTCTTTTTCAGACTTCCCTCGGAGGTCTCTGACAAGCCACTGGTTGGTGAAAGCATCCTGGGGAGGCATCCCATAACGCATCACCGCATTCAGGAAAGCCTTCCTCTGCCGTGCATTGAAGCCCAAAACCTTAGGGGTAATAAAGAGGTCAAGATGTTTGCAAATTAAATACTTTTTAAAAACAGAAAAAAAACAGAAGGGTAATGGAATTTATAATCGTTTCTCTTTTTGTGCTAACTCATTCTTCATCTGTAGGAACTCACCTCGATGTTCCCGCCCACTCTGGCCAACAGTGGAGGCAGAGGTTTGTCCCGATCGTTCCTCAGCCCTTTACGGTTTGGTCTGCGAGCATTAGCTAAAACAAAATGAACATAGTTAGTCTATCAGTGCACATCCCATGCAAGAAAGTTTCCCTGAAGCCATGAAAAATAAAAGTTAAAACTCAAACTGAAATTTGATGTATCATCGTGTGTTCTTAACGTCCTAAAGTTGCTCTGTGAAGATGTTCCACTTACAGCTCCTCACAGCTCACTCTGATCCTGCTGAAGCTGTCCCTCCTCACAATCTCTCAGCACTTCTACATTAAATGCTTCTTCTTGAAGCGTAAAGCTTTCAGAGCATTTACAACTGAAAGCAGTGCTGTGGTGTACTTCGTTTAATGAAATTGAAGCAACAGAGCCATAATTAAATAAAACAAAAACACAATCAATACATAACATGTAGATCTTTTTGCACTTATACATGAATTGCCAAATAAATAACATTTATATCAACTTATAGAAATTGTATAAATATAAAAGAACAATTTGTTTTAAAACAATACTGAAAGTGCTTTTTTGAAACAAACCGTGTTAAGTGTATTTCAAAACAACAATCAACAGTTAATATGAACACAATCTCTTTAAAGTGCAAGCAGACAGTTCAGCTGGCTGATAAACCATTGATTTTAATTTTCTTTCCCTGTTTCTTTGCTCTTTTCCTTCTCTTTTCTTCCTTTTTCCTTTTCTTTCTGTCTTTTCTTGCCTCTCTACGATCAACGCAGACGATGCAGCGACAAGTGCTTTTTCGAGAGTTGTTGTTGAGGTTGTCAACGAGGATATCATAGGTGTCGTCTGAATCTGAATAAACATCTGTAGAGGCGGTTTGAAGGATGTTAGTGGATGACAGTAAAGATTCCTTATTAACGGGAAGGTCTACCTCTGAGTGTCAAGCATTGTTGGGATCAAAACTCAAATGCATCTTA
This sequence comes from Oplegnathus fasciatus, assembly GCA_003416845.1. NCBI lineage: Eukaryota > Metazoa > Chordata > Actinopteri > Centrarchiformes > Oplegnathidae > Oplegnathus > Oplegnathus fasciatus. The sequence continues at coordinate 238,532 of NTHP01000527.1, forward strand.
ATGACTAATGTCAAACTTCAATGGATCATCTGTATCTTCACATAAATAGATGCGTTCGCAGTCCATCTTACCATCAACACACACACACACACACATACACACACACACCTCTTCTCTTAGCAGCAGTAATCCAAACAGTGACCCTTACCTTCACTTCGTTCGTCAAAGTCCTCATCACCCTCCTCCGAAGCCACCGAGTAATCAGACTGGTTATCGGACTGATCCTCCTGCCAGTCTAAAGGGCGCATAGACAGAGAAATGTTGAGGAGGGAGAAAATAAAAAAGGCTGGATTGATAGACGAGTACATCCAAACTCCTCGAGGAGCTGCAGCCACATTAAATCACTGTGAACCAGAGTTTTAGCCAGGAGGGGGAGCTACTGCTTCAGATGCACATTTTTACTAAATATTCCCAAATCAACAACAGGGATAGTTCTGTCATTTAATCCTAACACAACTGACGTGCTGAGACTACACTGACCATACAAAAAAACACATAGAAAAGACAGAACTGATTCATAACTTGCATGAGAACAATTACACGTGTTGTGTGTCTCCTTTGGTTTGAACCAGCGACTTTTGGTTTCTAGGGTTCACTGCTCGATTATAAATTAACCACAGCATTTCTTTATAGTCGATGATTTAATCTTTTAGACTTTTAAATGAGGACCTGTTTCGTTGATTTCCAGTTTCCATAGATACTTTGTTTAGCGGATATCTTTTATTAGACTTGCTGTATTTAGTAATTCACAAACGCATTCATAAGTCTGCTGCTGCTGTACTCGTAATCCTGTATTCACCGAATCTGTATCAAGTGGACCTAAGGGGATGAGGGGGGGAGAGAAAGTATATTGTTTTATAATATTGTTTTATTTAATTTTGGGTCAACATTAACATGCTTAGGTTTACTTTATTGCTAGACTTTTAGTGCAAATATAAAGATGCAGCAGTATTGCCTCTTTTTGTGCAATATTATTGAATCTTAAAATGAATGGCGTTCTGTTCTCCTTACAGATTTGAACAACACCTTGTGAAAAGCTCAAAGGCTACATTCATTAAAAATGCAAGTCCTGGTTGTTTCAGGCTAAGAAAATGTACAGTGTCCCTTTCTGTCAGGTTGTTTTTTGCTGTCAAGCCAGTCTCCTTTACACACATTTAACTTTACTTGCAAGTAAATCAGCACAACTCTGCACTCTACTAGTGGTCTGATGCTGTCTTCCTTCCTGCATGATCTGCTACTGCTTAATCTTGTTCCTGATGGTAACAATCAAACAGGCTGAGCCAACAGTTGTACTACATGATAAATACCTCTTTGGTGTCATTTTCTGTAGTTGGTTTGGGTTATGTTTTGAATAGGACCTCTGACCTGCACTGAGGAGAAGTCCAAACAGCTCTTCATACATCACTCAATATTCCAGATTTGAGGGGATTCTGGGTTTTATTCAGCAGAATTTACCCAGAAAACTTTGTAATGTTCTTTAATGAGACCCTGGATTCAAATAAATAGTTTTAAACATGCTTGGTCTGAGAAAAAAAGAAAATATCTAAATAACAAACAACTAACATGTTTCTATACTTAATCTCAAGCCACAAAACAAAAATAAAACTTCATGCCATGCACTTTCCTACCACGTTACACCAACACCACACAAGTCCACCAACAGCACTTCACAGCACACACACAAGAAGAGGTTGCATTATATATTGTTCTGTACCCTGTCTTATACCTCGGTCCTCCTGGGAGCCGTCATTGTAGTTGACTGGCTTTCGAGTTCTTTTGCCTTTGCCCAGATTTCGGGCGAGATCCTCCTGCTGCTGCTCGTAGTGGTGACGGAGCAGCTTCTCCCAGTAGTCAGGATCAACACTTTCCTCCTGCTTTATCACCTCCCTTTCCACCTCCTCCTCCTCACACAAAGAAAAGAGTAATTAATATGATATATATTTAACAATTTCAGGACATTTTTAGACAATTCTACTAAAGACATCCCCTACCTAATTGTCAAAAAGTTAAAACAACACAATTAAGTTATATTAAATTATATATTCATGCACACACATTTTGTAGACACACTCGTACCTCATCGTCTTCATCTTTGACCACATATTGGGCCACTTTAAAGGAACTGAGGTATTCGTTCATGCTCTGAAGCTCAGTGTCATCTGTGGCATCCTGGTTTCTGTCCAGTAAACGGTCAATTGCGTGGTCATCGTAGTGGATCACACTGCTGTCATCCTCCTTGTTGTCCCCTGAAAGCAGGAGAAGTCAAATACGAAGGAAGGAAGCAGAAACTACACTTAACTCCCTGTAACGTCTGTCAGATCAGACCAGCATCCCAGTGGCGGAGTGATCTTTCCACCTCAGTCTCTCCCCATTTTCTGCCTTTATCCCCAACTTCTTCCGAACCAGTGTCAGTATCCTGCTTGTCTGCCAAACACACGCATGACGATGTGCAGCGTAGTACATTAAAGTTAGTAAAACCTCTCCAATTTAGTTTAAAGCCACCCATTGACAAAACAGTGTGAATTACAGATTTTACAAATATGTAATTCACAAATATGTCAGTTGCCTTCATTTTAAAATATCTAGCCACCCTTTTAATGCTTGAGAAATGTCGGCTCAATTTAACATAAATTTTAAGTTGTCCAGTGACAACATTACTTAATTGCCAGTTTAATTGTAATTAGTAAAATGCAGATAAACATTAAAGTAAATGATTGACAGAATTCATATTGGATCTTAAAAATAGATGCATCTGGCAGAGGGTTGAAGTCAACTCACCTTCTCCGACTTCATCCTTGAACAATTCTTCAGTTCCAAACTTGAGGATGTCATCGAGCTCCTGCTTGGACATGGAGCCCGTCTTCGAGCCGAGACCAGGTCGTACCACCAGATGGGTGAGCATCATCTTCTTCTTTGCCACCTGGTAGAGGGAAGTAGGTGGAAGACAAACCAGTGGTGAGCAGGTGGATCACAGAATCCAGACATAGTTGACCCAATTTTAAGTTTCACAGACCTGTGTGATCCTCTCTTCCACAGAGGCTTTGGTGACGAAGCGATAAATCATCACTTTCCTGTTCTGGCCTATACGGTGAGCTCTACTGAACGCCTATGAACACGAAAACAAACAGCATAATCACCTACCACCCAAATAAACAACCATACTGACATGGATGTGAGGTTACCCCCGGGGTTTGCCTACCTGGATGTCATTGTGGGGGTTCCAGTCAGAGTCGTAGATAATGACAGTGTCAGCAGAGGCGAGATTAATGCCCAAACCACCAGCTCTGGTAGAGAGCAGGAAAGCAAACTGGGGAGCACCGGGAGCTGTTGGGATGAACAACAAAAGAAGAAAATAAGACACTGATATCATAGCATAGCAGCTGTTTTTAGGCCATACAAACAGTGTACGTATATGGCTCACCGTTAAAGCGGTCGATGGCCTCCTGTCTCAAGTTGCCAGTGACTCCTCCATCAATTCTCTCATATTTGTATCCCTCATTCTCCAGGAAGTCCTCCAGCAGGTCCAGCATTTTGGTCATCTGGGAGAAGACCAGAACCCTGTGGCCACCCTCCTTCAGCTTCCTCATCATCTTCTGGAGCAGCATCAGTTTTCCTGAAGACTTAGTCAGAGCATTGCCCTCATACATGCCATTTGGAAGTTTTGGTGCCTCCTACAATCAGAGAAGAAATCTGAATAAACTGACTGCATTAAACATGTTTCAACACATAAGAAATAGTTGAGTGCTACAACATGCACCGCCGAACAAACAGTTTGCTCCCATATAATTGTGTGAAAAGACTTGGATCGTACTGTGGCGGCTGCTGGAAAGAGATAGGGGTGATTGCAGCACTTTTTCAGGTCCATCACCACATTCAGCAGAGAGACTTGGTTTCCTCCTCCGCGAGTGTTTAGGGCCTCAAAGTTACGTGTTAGAATGAACTTATAGTATTTCCTGATTTACAACAAAGAAAAAAGTTTAAAAAAAATTATGAGAAGATGAGACTTCAGAGATCAGACAAAGAATAATGTACTATATATATGTCCAGAATTCAGACTTTATACTCTACACCATCCAGAACTTTTAAAAATTAATAACGACAGAAAAACGCCCCTTGATAGTCTTTAATATGTAGACCAGTTTAATTTTCATCACATCGTCCCTTAACTTACTTCTGCATGGGGCTCAGCTCAACTCTAACAATGAGCTCCGTCTTTGAAGGCATGTGTTTGAAAACATCAGCCTTCAGCCTCCTCAGCATGTGTGGTCCCAGCATGTCATGGAGCTTCTTGATCTGGTCCTCTTTGGCAATGTCTGCAAACTCCTCCAGAAACCCTTCCAGGTTGCTGCAGAGAAAAAATAAATAAATATAGGGTCAGTGCGGGTGTCCTCTCTGGATCTGACATCCACATATGCTGTGGCCACATATGGGGCTACTGACTTGAATCTCTCTGGGGTCAGGAAGTTCAGCAAGTGGAAGAGCTCCTCCAGGTTGTTCTGAAGAGGAGTGCCAGTTAGCAGCAGCTTGTGTTGCAACGGGTAGTTGTTTAACACTCTGAAAAACTAATAACAGGCAGAGAGAAAGGCAGAGAAAACAAAACGTTATATTTTGAGTATTGAACTTAATAATAAAAACACAACAATATACTGGCGTTAGCATTATCATGTGCAACACAGCAGTGATGCAGGTGTATATCCACAAACTAATTTTTGAGAATCACAATTACATTTGAAACACAGGATAAACAAACACTTCCACAAAGTACTCTATGTTGTTACCTTGGACTGGTTGTTCTTGAGTCTGTGAGCCTCGTCCACAACCAGACAGGCCCATTCAATGGAGCCCAGCACAGCCTGGTCGATGGTAATCAACTCATAAGATGTCAGCAGGACGTGGAACTTGACTGTTGAGTCTTTCTGTAAAGCACACAGAGAGAGGGACGTTAGTTAAGCTGCCAAACAAGAAAAGAAGTAGAAACACAATTATTTCCATTTCCACCGGTAATATAGTCCCACAAACTAAAACTGGTGATTGAACTTCTGTACAATTTGGCAGCATTCATATTTTCGTAATGTAAATTCCTACCAGCGTAACTATTAATACTATACAGGACAGAAAGAGCTAGTATGCAGGACACCAATTCAACTGGACCACACCGCTTCATCACTATTTCCAATCAAAGATCTTTAATTCTCTCATTTGGTATCATCACTCTTGCTCTCTTTTCCTTACCTTCATCTTGGAGGCTTTTTTCCCGCCTCGGATGGCATTTCCCTCAAAGGAGAACTCGTTCTCTCTGATGACGGCCCTGCTGTCTTTGTCCCCAACGTAGGTCACCACGTACATGTCAGGGGCCCACATCTCAAACTCTCTCTCCCAGTTAATGATGGTGGACAGGGGAGCACTAACCAGGAAGGGACCTTTGGAGTGACCCTGTAAATAGTGGAAAACAAAGTCAACGTTAACATGTATAGAGGCTGGGGATCGAGCCTCAAGTTTATTAAATAAACTACAAGATATGTAAACAACTGTATTTGTCTTGCCCTGCCTTTAGGATATAGTTCCTTACTTAGAACTCATCCCCTTTACTGGACACAGTCACTGTTTGTCACATGTCTGAAACCCCACCCACTAACACTGATTGACAGGAGAGGGCAGACTGGACAAAACAGAATCAGGGCAAAGGAACTTGCAGGAAGTACACTTTATTTCGTTTTATATTGAACAATATTTTAGCATAAGTGGGTCATATTTTAGATAGAACAAAATTAAACTTACAAATCACACAAAATTTGCCATAAAAATGTTTAAAATTCTTGCAAGACAATCTTACCTCCTTGTACAATGAGTAGAGGAAGACAGCAGTCTGGACAGTCTTCCCTAAACCCATCTCATCAGCCAGGATTGTGTCTGTGGCCTGAGCCCAAGAAAACCTGAGCCAGTTCAACCCCTCCAGCTGGTAGGGATGCAGAGTACCTCCTGTGCTGTCCAGGTAGTCAGGCTGCCGATCAAACTTGATGGTGGGCTGGAAGGAAGAAGCCAAGAAGAATATCAATTCCACGTCTGTCGTGATTCAGGATATTTTTATTCTGCCATGGGAATACTTTTGACAGCGATGCTTCATTTTATCAATTATCCATCAGTCCATTGCAAAAACTATATACGGTTTCACAATAACCAAGAATGAGTTTGGAAATATGTTTCAAAATACTTACATCTACAACTGGATTAGCAGGTGGTCGCTCTGCCTTCTTGACTTTGACCGCCTTCTTCAGCTTCTTACCGGGTCTGCCCTCCTCACCCACCATCAACTCTCTTATAGAAAATGACAGATTGTGAGATAAAACATACTTTCCACTGCATTTACGTACCATAAGAGACGAATTATCTGACATTTTGTTTATCTGCATACCTGTGATTCCAGTATGTCTGTTTGTAGGTGTCAAACTCAGGAATGTCCATGTCTTCGCTTTCCCAGGTTGACTGGTCATAGGCCAGATCTCTCCATTTGATCAAGTAATGTACGTTGTTCTTTTTATCGACACTGACACACACAAAAAAAAAACATATAGGAAAGAGTTATGATAAAGCACTATTACTGTGTTTGCTCTCCAGGTGTGTACAACTGTGTAGTATAGATAACAGTAGAATACGTTTTTAACCTACATTTTTTTCTTCATATAATTAACAATCTTAATCAACATGATATTCTTAAATTGTATGGCAATTCTATGTTTTTTGTAGTGTCACTCATCTCTACTATTTTTTTTCTCTACTATTTACTTGTGTAAATGTGTCCTACCTGTGGTTGAGGATGCGGTGGATCATCAGCCACTCCATCTTGACGCCATAGCGATAAAACTCCTCCTCCATGTGGACAAAGAGAGGATCCTTGTTCTTCCTCTTGGTGCTTTTGACATCGTCACCGTCGCCTCCAAAATCCACAGGAGGCGGTTCATCCATGTCAGTCTTCCTCTGGTAGTTACGGAACATCACCTGGCAGTTCAGCTCCAACTGAGGACAAGCGACAGGGAGGTAGAGACAGGGCGGTCTTAGTATGCAGGACCATGTTTGTGTGTGTCTTGTGCGTATGTGAGGGAGGTGCACAGAAAAATCCACATTCTCAACTACAGGTGGATACAGTTTCAGAGAGTGAGTGGTACCTGTAGCTCCAGCACCCAGGAGCAGTGCCAGTAGGACATATTGCACCATTTGACAAAGAACTCCCTCTCCCTACGGCCCGCCAGCGGCGGGGGATCAGGAGCATCAGCAGGGAGGTCAACAGGCCGAGGGACAGGCGTGGGGGCTGGCGGCTCCCCCCATCGCCATGTTAAAACCTTCTGGACTTTGCCCTTCATTGTTGGACACTGTTAGGAAGTGGGAAAGAGAGGGAGTAATTTAGGATAGGGTGCTCGTCAATGAACAGAAGCAATTTGCCACTGATAAGAAATTCTGTTTTTAATAATTATATGAACGATTAATTTTTAGGGTGTGAGAAATCAGCAAAATAAAAATTGCAAGACTGTCATGGTTTGTCTAAAATACTGTAGGCGCGCACAAGATGGAATCTGCACCCCCATGCACGCCCACGTGAGCACATGCACGCGCAGACTCATATGCACCAGTGCACAGCGATCACCTTGCAGCGGGGGCAGATCCATTCTCCATTGGGGATTTCAGGGAGAGGAGGGTTGAGGCAGTGGATGTGGTAGGAGGAGGGGCAGGTGTCACAGCAAAGCAGCTCCCCTCCGTCCTTGCACACCCGGCAGAACTCAATGTGGTGGTCGTCTTCTTCCTCCACCCCTTCATCCCTCCTGTCTTCCTCGTCTTCCCCTTCGGCCTCAGAGAGATCATCCCTGGCCTCCCACTGGATCCCCTCCTTCTCCTGGTGGCAGAATTACAGACAGAGGGAGGTGGTGTGTGTGAGGGGGAGGAGGGGGGCAGACAGGCAGGGAAGGTATGCGGAACGGAGTGAAAGGAAAAAAGGGAGGGGTGTGGAGTGATATTCAAGAGCGCCGGGGGAGGGGGGGGTGTGCATTGC
>NTHP01000527.1:246589-285195 GCA_003416845.1 Oplegnathus fasciatus
CGTGTGCATGTTTGCGCGTGGAGCCATAGTGGAGCGAGGAAGGGAGTGGGAGGGGAGGGACAAGAAGAGGAAATGGGGGATGGGGGGGCCGGTGAGACGTGTGGTGGGGAATAGGAGAGGATAGACATGAGCAAAAGGGTTGGGGGGGGGGGCAGCAATGGACAAAGAGAAGTAGAAAACACAAAAATGCGTTAAAATCACCATTAACAAAGTCAATTTCCCAACAATCAACCATCCTATCAGTGCAACTTCCCAGTTAAACACTTGTAATTTTTGCCCTGCCGTTTCATACTCCAGGAATCAGGCCCAATCTTCTCTAACACACAACATAATGGCCTTCTCTGTGCAGCACTGAAAGGTGAGCTTACAGTACTCACACAGTGTGGGCAGCTCCACTTGCCCTCAGGTGCTTTCTCCATGTCAGGGTCCAGACAGACCATGTGATAAGCTCTGGGACAGGTGTCGCACAAAATGATCTCTCCTCCCTGCTGGCACACCTCACAGTAGTCCTGGTGGTCCGTCTCATAACCATCGCCGTCCTCCGTCTCTACTGAGAGAACATGTCCACAGAAAAATTGAGAGAAAATTAGATTCAGAGACCTGGACAGACAAGGAGTAATAGCCTTCATTTTGGCCTTGACTTTGATCATACTCGACAAAGCAAAACGTCCTTCATTAAGCTGCCGTCTGTTCTTAAATCTTTGTCCAGCACTGATGCACAGATAACAGAACAAACTTTTTATTTGAGTGGTATTTCCATGCCAACCTTTCTTCTTTTTCTTCGCACTCTTGGGCTTCTTCTTGGGGCGGCTGCTGCGGTTGGAGCCGTCAGACACGGAGAAACTCCCATCGTCAAAGTCGCTGTCAACATCGGGTTCATCTTCGTCACTCTGATAGAGAGACAGTGAGAGAGAGGACATTGAGAATGAGAGAAACACCTGTTATCAATATTCTGATTTAAGGATCCTGATTTAAGGATCGACCGAAAACTAGAAACAGAAAAATAGGGTGGCACAAAAAGTATCTTACAGAGGAGCGCTTCCTCTTGCTGTTGAGGCCTCCTAGTTTGATCTTGAGTGGAGCCACCTTCTTAGGTTTGGCCTTCGGCTGAGGCTTAGACGTGGGCTTGGACTTCTTGCGAGCGTTGGGACCTGAGAGGACACAGAGATTAAAGTTTAATCAAGAAAACAATCTAAGTAGCAGATTTTCATATAATAAACACAATAATAAAATAAGAAATCTATTTTGTTCTTACAGAGTTCTTAAATAACAAACTGACTTTGTCTTATTGCATAATTATCATGTTAAGCCTAATAATCATGTTCCACATTTATCCAACTTCACCTTTGCCCTCTTTGGTCTTGGCCTTGCGGAGCGGAGGCGCCGGGGCTGCCAGGGGTGCAGCAGGTGTCGGAGCAGCGGCAGGAGCAGGTGCGGGTGAAGCGGCAGCACCGGTCTCTGCCCCTCCGTCTGTCCCTGCCACCACCATGTTCTCCACAGCTGCAGCCACATTGGCAGCTGCCAGGGCCGCATTGGCAGTGGCGCAACCCTACAGGGGGACACAGCACAGAGTGAGAAACTCTGCTCTCTACTGTCAAACACACAAGAGGACAGCAATATATGAGTGACAAGTCTCATTCATTATAAGGCACACTTGAAAACTTGTTCAGAATTGCAATACCTTCAGGGGGTTGTTGGTGCTGAATTCTCTCCACTTAGCCATCATTAAAGTCATCATCTTGGACACAGCAATTTTGGGGTTCTTAGCTGCAATTAAAGGCCTAAGGACATAAAATGTACAAGAAATATAGTAGTTATTTATATTTCCATACATCAGAATCAGAATCAGAATCAAATCTATTGCCAAGTAGTTTTGCACATACAAGGAATTTGACTTGATATATTGGTGCATGACATATAAACATAGTAAGTAGAAAAAATATAAGGGAAAAGGTGACAGCAAGTACTGCGAGTCAGAAGCATAGCTCAAATATATAAAANAAAATATGACAAGATATTATAAAATAAAATAATATAAAGATATAGACATAGACAATATGTACAATATGGCTTATTTAAATGAAAGAACTGTACAGATTTATATAGGATGTGCAAAATATTTGCCAATTATGTGCAAGAGTTCACATATAGTTCCCTAATAATGAGGTAGGGGCAAACAATAATATCCAGTGTTAATATAAAAGGGGTGTTCTCACCTGACAAACTGGCTGAAGGCCTTGTAGTTAGTGAGGGAGCTATAGTCTTCCTGAGTAAAGATGTGGTCGATGTCTTTCATGCCCCAGGCCTCCAGCAGCTGGGTGGAGCTTTTAGGCTGAGGCGGGAGGAGAGGGGTTGAAAAGAACAGCAAGGGGAGGTTAATTTGTCACGTTAGCCTTGAAGGAACAAACTATCCACTCTGCAGCTGAGTCTGAATGAATCTTTACCTGGCAATCATCGTCATCATCCTCATCATCTTCCGGTTCTGGATCTTTGCGTTTGCTCTTTGAGCTGGATGAGCCTCCTTTCTCTGCTGCCGCACCTCCTTTCTTCTTTTCTTTGGCAGAGCTGGAGCGTTTCTTCTTTTTCCTCCCAGGGGCATAATCGCTTCCTTCACTCTCGGACCGCACGCCTCCCTCGTCTGCTTCTCTCGCTGCTGCTTCTACTCCAATCAGGTGCTCCGGGGAGCTAACTGGCAACTCCTGCAAGACATGGAGACACTTTGTAAATTACACAAGGACACTGGTGTTTATATACTTTTTATATATCATAAAAATTATAAATTACAGTGTCATCCTTTTTATTTGATAATCTAGTGATAATCATGCCACTCTATTATCCCTATTAGGATAGGGAAGTCTGCACGAAAGTTCGGGAAAGCCTGCACAAAAGTTCACCACTAATTTCAGGCAGAGTTGAAAGGATCAGTCACTTCATATGTGGGTCAATTGACAGAAAATTTGATGACAATAATTTTAATAATCAATCCATCTTTTGAATCACTGTCAAAGCAAAAATGTCAAACAGTTTACTGTCATCAAAGACTACGGAAACAACAAAAATTCCCATTTGACAAGCTGAAACCAGAGAAGTTTGGCATTTTACATTAAAACATTTTAATTGATTATCACAGGGGTTCCTGATTAATTTTCTGCTGTCGACTAGTCGACTAATCTGTATCATATCATAGTAAACTGAATATCTTTGGGTTTTGGACTGTCAGACAAAACAAACATTTTGAATGTACCATTTTGGGCTCTAGGAAATTTTACTATGCATTATTCACTACTTACAGATATTTTATAATATATTATAATCAAAAAAAGTAATTACAGTAATTGTTGCAGCCCTAATTTCAGGAATTTATCTTATTTTTGCTCTAACCCTTTATATTAATTACGTAATAATTATTGTCCCTAATCGGAAAGTTTTATAGGGCTTTTTATTATTTTTATAATCATATTGCCCTTTCTCTGTTAGTATATCTCTTTGTTGTTGCTTTGTTTTTCCTTTTCTTTGTTTTTGTAATTGACTCCATGTCACTGTATATGAGGGTCGCCGCCCGTCAGTGATCTCTGGAGTATAAATAAATGTTGAATGACATCACATATCCACAGAAAATATGAATAATGCATCTCTGTCACAGCTGTTTTGCTTTGCTATGGGCTGTGAACAAAACTCAGAGGCACATGACACAACTAGTGTATTAGGTCACAATTTGGCTGCAAAAAGCTCATCACTTTGGGATGTTTTGTGCATGTCCTGCAGATCTGTGGGTCCTCAACTGGAGCCCGAAGACTCACAGGGGTCCCTTGTAATTGTTCTAGTGTGCACGATTAGGCAGGCAATAAACTGCTCCAGATGTGACCCATCATAAGATTGTGTTCCCCGAGTCACAGCAATTTAATTTTAACGACCTTAATATGAAAAGTTTGGCAAACCAACCTCTCTGATGGGTCTCTGCCTCTTGCTGCTCCTGCTCTCTCGGCTGCTCTTCTTGGCTTTCTTCTTCTTCTTCGACTTGGGTACCTCGTCTACGTCAGACACAGCATCCTCCGGCTCGTCCTCACCTGCGGGTGACAGTAATTAGCGGGAGAAGAAGACGCTGGGTTACACGCGGACAGTAGCACTGCTGCAGGCCAGAGGGAGGAAAGAGGAGCACTGGCACGAGTTGGCAAACGCTCGCTCGCGCGCGCACGCACGCACACACAGTGAATGCCACAACAGCACAGGTTGAAACTTGCCTCTTCTCCGTCTTTAAAACTTTGACAGCTCACGCCCGCACTCGAGAACACACACGTGAGGATTAAGGAACACGGCTACAAAAATAAAACATAAAACTACAAACACTCGCTTGACAAGTTAGCTAACTAATATATTCTGGCGGGTGACGGACGGCCCGAGCCGACTACTCCTGGCTAGCTTAAGCTAGCGTTAGCCTCGCGCGAGCTCAAGTGACAGAGAGAGATGGACCTTCTTCAGAGGAGGAAAAAGCGAGCTTACCGTGAAGAAGTGAGTGCTCGTCCGCGGCTCCAAAGTCTTCCCTCTCATCCTCGCTGCCCGACATTTTCCCAGCGTTTTAATTTTATTTCTTGCTGGTCGAATTAATCCCCCCTAAACCTTGCTCCTCGGTCGGCGAGGGAGGAGGGAAAATGACGTGGGACTGTTGGAGAATGGACCAGGGGTGTCCAGGAAGGGAGGGGGTGGTGGGTGCTGGGAAAAAAAATAAATAATAATAAATGGCACTGGTTGGTAGCTAACCCTCGCTCATTTCTTATTATTTACATCGCATTAATTGACCACCTGCGTGCTCAAACAAGTTGGATAACTAACATTATCAAAGCTTTGACATGATCTGATGTGGATTTGCAGGTATTTTTCTACACAGGAGTGAATGAAGTTAAGTGTGTCATCCATCATTATTTCAAGTATGAGCGGCAAATTGGCACAGTCGAGTTAAAACCAATACATCAAAGAAAAGTTGAAGCGTTGAAACCCTACCTTCACACATTAGAAACTTACTGTAGTGTGTGTGAGTGTGTAGTCCCGGGTCGAGGTGTGCTCTCTCTCGGTGCACGAATTAACACAAGTCAGGCTGTTTGTGCGGCAGTTGTTGTCATTTAGTGCTCATTCATTAAGCCCGGCAGAGTCAGTGATCAGCGAAATTAAAAAAACGAGCCGTCAATGACCCAAAACACGTTGCTCCGTCCCCCTCTTCTCTCTCCCCCAGCCTTACAGGCACAGCTTAGCTAACATCCTCACAAACACACAAAGGGGGCAGACATCCCATAATAATCCCCCCCTCCCACACTCACACAGGACTCTGCATAGTTACCTCGCAACGGACAGACCATAATACTCAGCCTGCCCCCACCCCCCTCCACCACGCGCGCGCACGCACGCACGTACACTACCACCACTAGACATGCATGCACCGGGCTCATTGCATGCACACTCCTTCCCCTTTCCACTAGTAGTCCCAACCCCCTTAGCAACCCCGTTGTCATGGTGACACCCCCCCTCCCTCGTCCCCGGCAGACCATAATACTCCAGCAGTAGCAGCATACATCCCATAATATACAACTCCTAAAAAGACAAGAAAGAAAAAAAAACACCAGTCACATGGGCTCCAAGGGAGCTCAAGTCCACTGGTGACAGACCATAATACTCAGTGAGCATCCACCTGGGAGAGAGCAGGACTGAAGAAGTCAAAGAGCCTCCACTTTTGTTCCTGTCTGATCCACACACAGGAAGACTACATGCCTGCATGTGCTGTGTGCAGGTCAAACAAGCCTGCTGAGCTTGGTGGTGTAGCAGCCCTGGATGTGTGTCAAATACTTTGATGATGCCTACAACCCTGCTCAGCATCCCCGAAGTGGGCTGAGGCCTCCTGTCACAGTGTTGTTATTACAGCCAGACCACAACACATCTGTCTCACTGACCGAGAAGACTCGGATCTGACTGTTAGTGCATGCTCAAGTCCTTCGAGTGCAACAAAGGCCAACAGGTGTGCAAAGACTCGAGAGTGATGGCAGGTGTGCATCATACCAGTATCGTGGTCTGATGCTGTGGGATGCAGGTCAAAGGTGAGTAAATTGATTCATAAAAACACACAAACTGTTGCCTTCAAGTTCAGCTTGTAAAGACTTGAGCTGCTGCACGTAAGAGGCCCATCAAAACTGTAAATGTGACCATGAAGATAAGGCTTTTTAGTGGTACTAGAATTGACAAGATGTGACATTCAAAGACGTACGCACACAGACACCACATCAACTACAGATGGCAATTATACTGTGCAAAAGAAAAAAGTGTCAAATAAATTAAAACATTCATTATGTGCCTGCTGCTGCTGCACATTTCTCTGCTTAGCTCTGGTGCTGCAGCACATTGTAGGTTTTATACTTTTCTTTTTAATTTTGGCTCAGCAGGTTCTGTTTTGTTCATACCTTCATTTCAAAATAAAAGCACTTGAATGTGCAACAAGTCCAAATACGAGCACAGAAGGAGCACTTGAAAGCCACACGCGACTCATTCTGAATAGAGACTTATTGATACACTGTGAGAGAGGCACACTCATCTTCCCCTCTCTGAATTGCACTTCTTTATCACACGGAATCAGATTTGGATATGTACAATAATGATACAACCCTGCTCAGCGTCCCTGAAGTAGTCTGAGGCCTTCTGTCACATTGCAACACATCTGTCTCACTGACCAAGATCACTGTGCATGGTCAAGTCCTTCAAGTGCAACAAAGGCCAACAGGTGTGCAAAGACTCAAGAGTGATCGCTGGTGCGCATCATACCATTATCACACCAGTTGTGGGTATTAGTAGTTTGGGTTTTTAATGGTACTAGAATTGCCAAAATGTGACATTCAAGGATCTAATAGCACAGAAGCTATGTCAACGACTAATGGTAAAAGTAACATGTACTCTACAAAAGAAAAAGTGTCAAATGAATGAATGAAGACATCCATAACAGGGTCAAGTAAGTTTCTCTAAAGGGTTCAAATTGGTTAATAAAAACATACACACATTGCTGCCTTTAAGTCCTGTTTGGAGTACAGTAAATAAAACTTGAGCTGCAGCACATTAGAGACCCGTCACAACAATAAATGTGATGCCAAGATGCAACATAGAAACCACGTCAACTACAGATGACAAAAGTAACTTACTGTGCAAAAGAACATTAATTAACTAAAATATCCATTTCATTTCAGACCTGCTGCACATTTCTCTGCTTGGTTCTGGTGCTGCAGCACACTGTAGCTTAATGCTGCTTGATTTCTAAAACCTTTAAAAAAAAGGTGAAAAGCACTGAAATGTTCAACAAGTCCTATTTAAAATGTTTGAAGCCAAATAAGAGCTTAGAAGGAGCACTTGAAGGCCACACGTGAGTCTAATCATGCTGCCACTTCCTGATACACTGTGAGAGGCATTCAGTCATTCATACCTCTTTGAACTGCACTTCTTAATCACACTGAATCTTATTTGGGCATGTACAATAATGTGACAGCATGAGCACCATGTTCCTTTCACACACACACACACACACAGGCATATGTCTACACACGTAAATTTTGGCTGCTATCAGACAAAAATTCAGTTAATCAGGAATTAACCTCTTAACATACACATTTTTTTCACTTTGTTTCTTCTTAAGTAGCTTTTTAGGTGGTTAAATTATCTCCTCCCACACTGTCAGTGTATTCCATGTCATCTTGTTCCAGCTCTTTGTTGAAGCTTTGTGAGGTTTACACTGAGTGAAAAATTATGTTTCACGGCTGCACCATTTTTTTCAATTAGATGTCTTGTGCATCATTTTATAAACATTTACTCAAAATTCAGCCTGATATAGCTGGTATGTGAAGACATTTTGGGATCTCGACAAGAGTTCTGTTGGTTTGAACAACGTTTGGCTGCACATCAAGAGCTTTGTAATGGCTTACTGACCCACTGGCAGGCTGCTGCTTGTTAAGGCGTAAGTAAGACCAGTTGCCATTGAGACTGACAACCATGGATTACTAGCAACGATATTATTAATTTCTTCACTGTTAAACAGGGATGTGATCAGTAACTTCTATAGCTAACACCTTTTGATTTGTAGGTCTGTGCTTTGCTTCCTGAAGGCCAGAAATGCATTTATGGACTGTGGAAACTGAAAACAATATTTCATACATAAGCTGCATTAATTTTGGTGTTTTCTGATTCCTAGTAACAAAGATTTCTGTTGTATCAGAGATGGTATTTTCTGCACACTGGCTTTAGTAGATATGGCACCAGAATAGGGCGGGAACAATCAAAATGTGAGCCTAGAGGCCATCCACTGCTTCCTCTACCACTATGGCCACTCTGCAATATTCCCCACTGTGCGGTACATGCAGATCGCATAGCAACAAAGGCCTATGTCTGGCCGTTGTCTGTTACTATCGCTTGAATGCCCCTTACACATGCATGTGTGCGCGTGCACATGCACTCACGTGCAACGCCGTCACCAACACCTCCTCCTACTCCCTCTATCCCATATGCACGGCTATCTTTCCACCTCACACGCACTGCGCCCCCCCCCACACCACCATCATTCCATAATATTCATGGGTCGTCCATTCCCTCTGCCCCCTCCCCCCATGTGCACACAGCTCACCGCCCACTCTGCCACCCCCTCTTCCCTGCCTGACAACACCGCCCGCCCGACATCCCATAATATTCATGCACACGCTCCACACACACTCATACACAGCAGTGCGTTCGGCTCTTTGTTGGCAGAGATGCCTGAGCAATGCAAGCGTGCTCATGCACAGCAGTCATGCTCCTGCCTGCTATGATTATCTGCACTCAGACTGCTGAGGCAGGTAGCCCTCAAGTGCAGAGAAGTAGCAAAGCAAATGACGGAGAGAGCAAAAGGTGGTTGGTCACATTTTGATCTCATAATGACCTTGAGCGTAAATATGTTCATAAAGTCCAGAGTCACCCTGAGGCAACCATCTCTGAATGAGGCCCATCATCCATCCCATTGTGAGCATCAGTGGACAAAGTAAGATCAGTTTAGAGTTGCCCCACCTCACAGCAGACTTTGCCTCCCACTATAACGGAGGGAATGCAAGTCATCTCAACATATATGTCATGCTGAAGCTTTAACAAGCATCTCTTTAGGCTCCGCAACCTGGCTACAGTCAATCGGTACGGGACCATTTCAGCATGATAAAATGTCCACAAAATGGGGGAAAGATAAAGATAAAAAAAGAGGGCAAGTTATTTACGAGAGAGGGGTGAAGGGATGAGCATAACAGAGGCGCCGGACATGACAGTGGCCAGCTCATCACCATGGCGTTGCTGTGGGAGACAGCGGAAGACGTCACTTGGAGAAACAGGGGACACAAAGGAGGAATACGACATGAGGAGGACAAAAAAAAAGGAGGGAAGGGGGCCTACAAGAGACCTGTCTTTGCAGATATAGACAGAGGAAAGTGTGTGTGTGCAAGAGAGAGAGAGAGAGAGGGTGTGTGGATGGGGTGACCATTTACTCAGGAACTGGGTGTCAGAGGGTTCAGGTAAACGGGCCACCAAATCCCGGACAGGGACCGCGACAGAGTCTGCAAATGTTTGGTTCCAGTGCCGCACTGACTCATCTGATTCAACAAATGAGCCCTTAGGAGCAGTAAATAAGTTTCATCAGGTGTGACAAGGCTGTAGCACAACCTTTCTTTTAATTTTATTTTAATGGCCTCTGGGATTAAAAGGAAATGTCTTCAAGGTTTTA
The DNA here is from genome assembly GCA_003416845.1 of Oplegnathus fasciatus. Taxonomy (NCBI): domain Eukaryota; kingdom Metazoa; phylum Chordata; class Actinopteri; order Centrarchiformes; family Oplegnathidae; genus Oplegnathus; species Oplegnathus fasciatus. The sequence goes on from NTHP01000527.1 coordinate 256,347, forward strand.
TTCATGGACAAAGTTAAGGAAATTACAGTGCTCCAGCTTAATCAGCCAATGCAATGCAAGATACAAAATAAATACCCATAAAATAAAACTAGATAAAGCAACTTGAAACTAACAAAGCCAAAACGCATATAACTACAATTTGGTCTAACTGAGTTAGGACCAGAATCTAACATAGGTCAAATATTATTATACCATAGAAATGTGTAATTCTTGTATGTTCCGCTATAAAGAACCATTCAAACAACAGCATAAAAATCAGGAATAAAATAAAATTAGAGTTTATATCCTGTGTGGAATAAAAGAGAAATAATGCTATTTTACAGTTCCAGCATTGTCCTTCCAGTACTATTCTTAGAAGTGTGAGAGATTCTCTGTAACAGTACATCACTGGCTAAACATAAAGAGACAAAAGGAGGGAAAACCACTGAATAAACTGTGAAAAAGTGCACTTAAGTTGACTAACTATGACCACAGAGTGCGAAAGATTCACAGTAAATAAGGATTAATCATACAATGTAGTTTATATGTTATGTTCTGTGTTCCTCAGTAGCAGCATAAATGAATTAAACATTGTTTAGAGTATTTTAGGTTCCCCTCTCAAGTATCAAATCCACACACATAATGTCATTCAATTTCTTTCTCATCTGTCACAAACCTGCTTTGTTATTCTTTACTGCTTTTTCCTAACCCCAGTGTAACACCCACCCGCTCTCTCCTTATGCCCTCCTTTCCCTCCTATCTCGTGATTTATTTGCCTCAGTTCCAATATTTGTCGGCAGTGTGTTTTCTTCCCCTTGTCTAAATGTCACCCCTTCTTCTAAGACAATATAGGGAGTGGGAGAGAGGGAGAACGAGAGGGCAAATGCGGGGGAGATAGAGGAAGGGGAGGGGGGAACTCGTAAAATGAGCAACAAAGTTTGGGAAAACTAAACATTAGGTAAGACACTTTTTCACATGCATATATACATATACGTGGAAACAGAAATGCTGTGTCATAGTTTTTCATGGGAGGATTTTGCGGGACCTCTGATGGATCAATATTCCTGCTGAGTATTTCTATAGAGGAAACAAAAGGCTTCAGTTGGTGCTCTCATTAAGTGTTTCTCAGCAGCAAATGCACTCCAGCACACACGTTAACATGCATGGATAAAAAATGGGACAATGAAACACTTGCATGTATTTTCATTCAAAGGATATTATCTGCAGTGCGGGCTCAGATTTGAGGTCTCATGTGAAACAAACACAACAGAAAGCATACTTACACTCTTAATACTTATGTAGTACAACTATTATCCTTCCCAAAGCCTCCTCCTCCCCTCCCTCGGCATCACTCCACGCCCTGGATCACGCCTGTCCTCTCTCTCCCACCCTCACTCTCTACCTCCTTTATAACCCATCACTCCCATCTCACTGCTCTCACTCATTCTTGCCGTTTCAACCTGGAATGGACACGTTTGTTTTCTTGGGAACGAAACTGAGCACTTGCTGACACGACATTTGCAGGGTTTTTTTGTAAAAATTGTTTATTTTACTAGCACTTCTGGATTTTAAGTTTTGCTTTCTTGGGTTAGATTCTACTAATATGCTCAATTAAAACTGGACACGTGGACTTATTTTTGTGTCTGAAGGACGAGTTTTGTTTGCAGTTTCCGTGAGCATGCTTTTGCTGTCACTGACAGCACAAGTGAAGAAACTGATGAACAACTTCACTGATTGAAATTGGGATTAAATTTCAATTTGATCAACTCAATATCAAAAAGAAGGATAACTGGATATCGCAGGACTATGAACTGGTAAGAATCAGTGTTACTTTTGTAAAACATAAACTGTGTGCACAGTCTTTTGTTGTCTCATATTTGCAGCTTCCAAAGATGCACCAGCATGAAAATTATTGTTGATTTGAAGGTTGTCAAAAAAAGATGATCAACTACTCCCCCAGTGTTTTTGTCTCTGACCTGTTAACTTGTCATTTCAACAGATATGCGGGGATCATCCCCAGATTCTGGGCCAGAAACATAAACCAACACCACAACAGACAAGACAGACAGACACACAGACCACTTCAACTGTGGAGACGGGCAGCGTGCTGTCCAAAGACCCAGCCTGACGCACGGAGACGGACAGACAGACAGACAGTCTGATGCCAACTGTCTCCACTGTCAATCTCACGGCACCACTCCTCCTCCTGTTGCTATGGGCAACCCACCCCACCATGGCAACCAACTGGCTGTAAGTATAGCGTGCGAGGGAGGAAGAGAAAGAGGGAGTTTGTTTGTCATGCTATAACTTTTAAAAGATGGTGACATGTCTCTAAATCTCTTTCAGTCGCTCCCCTCTCTTTCTTTGTCTCACTCCTGGTGACCTTTTCTCTTTTCTTTCTCTCTGCCTTCACTGTGCCTTCTCTGTCTTGTCTTCCCCTTGTTTCCATCCTCTCTAAAACTCTGCCCGGTCGTTACCTCTTCATCCTTTTTGTACCCTCTTTTCTCTTCTTCATGGGCTCTTCCTCTTTCACTCCCTCCCCCTTTTCTTCATTATGCATGCTCTCTTTTTGCCCCCTTGCCCAAGAATGTCCGTTTCCAAACCTGCTCTGAGTCACTGTACCACTCCCCACCTCTGTGTCACAGCTCCCTGGCGAGGCTGCCTCGCTCCAGGCCCGTGTCCGGTGCTGCCCCATGTGCACGGCTGAGGGGGCTGACCCCAGGACAGGTGGGGGTGTGCAGGGCGCGAGGGGAGGTCATGGAGTCCGTACGCAAGGCAGCCGAGATGGTAATAGAAGAGGTATGGACAGAGGGCAAAAAGTCTCAGGGTCATGACCTGCAGGCATCACCACTATTTTCCTCAAAACAACCACTAATTTTGTAACGCTATCATTATCAGCATTATCAGAACCTGATCAATTTTACCCCCCATCTCAATGCTGTGCATGTCACTGTCTAACTCAGTGCCAGCACCAGTTCAGGAATCGCCGCTGGAACTGTTCCACCACCCCACGTGGGATCAATGTATTTGGCAGAGTCATGAACCAAGGTATCCTCATATTGAAAATGTGTTAATGGAGAATTACCTGCTGAGAAATGCATATATTAGGCAGCTGTCGTGTGCACTTCAAAATAAGAATTTCTCTATCATGCGCTGTATTTTGGATTCAGGGACTCGTGAGGCGGCCTTTGTGCATGCTTTGTCCTCAGCAGCCGTGGCGGTGGCTGTGACCCGAGCCTGCACCCGCGGGGAGCTGGAGAGGTGTGGCTGTGACAGGAAGGTCAGGGGGGTCAGCCCCGAGGGTGAGCTTGGATTCCGTTGTATGAATATGTAACGGGTAAATCCGCACTGAGTCACACATGACACATAAAAAAAAACAATGCTGCTGCACCGTTTTCTGTGGGTTAAGACTTTCAAGTATGCAGCACTAATGTCCACATCCCATGTACAGGCAAAACACCTGTCCTGTGACATTACTGATTAGATTGTGGCCATAAATGCAGTGTAACAGCTGCTTCTGCCTTGTGTGACCCAGTGTGGATATCGTCATCAGCTTTAAATCAAAAATCTGCATTTGTTTCAAGGGTGCAATAACCCACAGTACCGTCTCTCTGTCCCACCACAGGTTTCCAGTGGTCAGGGTGCAGTGATAACCTGTCCTACGGTGTGGCTTTCTCCCAAACATTTGTTGACGAACCAGAACGAGCCAAGGGGCTGTCAGCAGGGCGGCCACTCATGAACCTCCATAACAACGAGGCTGGCCGAAAGGTTGGTGGCGGCACAACTTCTCACTTAATTTCCAACTTTGTTGTCTGTGAGATTCAGTGAAAGTCTGCCTCCTTATATTCACTCTCCTCTCATCCTCAGGCCATCCTCCACAACATGCAGGTGGAGTGTAAGTGTCATGGCGTCTCTGGCTCCTGTGAGTTGAGGACCTGCTGGAAGGTTATGCCTCCATTCAGGCGCGTCGGCGTTGTGCTCAAGGAACGCTTTGATGGAGCCACAGAGGTATCAGTGGTGCACACATGAAGAAGTCACACAAATTGAAGCAGATACTTTATGAAAGTTCCCAGTCTGTCCAGCTCTCTCAACACCATCCTCCTCTTAGGTTCGCCTGACTCGTATAGGCTCCAGGACAGCCCTGCTCCCCCGTGACCCCCAGGTCAAACCGCCTGCTGCCAGAGACCTTGTGTACCTTGCGCCCTCCCCGGATTTCTGCCATCTCGACCCTGACAACGGTATCCCCGGGACTGCTGGTAGGAGATGTAACGGTAAGCCAAACAGCAAGACCATCTCACAGGAAAACAATCTAGATAATCAAACTTATCAATCAGAACAATTACAGAAAAATGATGTTGCTCTCTTCTAAAACACACCCAGGAACCTCTCGGCTGGCACCGGATGGCTGTGAGCTGGTGTGCTGCGGGCCAGGGTACAGAGCGGGCCGGGCTGAAGTGGTGCAGCGCTGCTCCTGCAAGTTTTCCTGGTGCTGCTCAGTCCGCTGCCAGCAGTGCAAGAATACAGTCACCATTCACACCTGCAGAGTCTAAAACGGCCCAAACGAGACCAAAACCGCCTGAGCAGAAAGACCCAAACAAACCACTAGACAGACACTTGTGAACAAAAGACGGGAGCAGTTTTTTAAGTCACACCTGTAGCACCAAATTATCTTAAATTTGGGCCACAGGCAGTCTTAATTTAACTCGTTTTGGACTGAAGCAGCGAGGCCGGAGTTAAGTTTGAGGATTCTGTTGTAAAAGCCGCAAAGTTATAGAACATGTAGAAACACAGAACAATGACAAAGCATCAACAGCAAGTAAGGTACAAACAAAAACCACCTTCAGAGCAGGACAAACATGCATGCATACAAATACACATGAACATCAACAGTTAATCTCACACTGAACTGACAAAGCTTTTAAAGCTGAACTTAACCAGAACTAACAGGGAAACATTGCAGCACTATTTTTATTTTATGCAAACTATTTGCATTGTGTCATAGACTAGCAGGTCTTTGAACATTTACTGTATTTATGCCTTCTTCTCTATTCTGGTTTATTTATTTATATATCTGAGTCTTTGCTTCACTTCAGCCTCCAGCAGCGACATCTTAAATAGCAAGAATAACTTCTACTTACATCAGTGTCTGTCTTGTGTTTTGTCCCTTGCCTTCGCGTGAAACTCTTCTGTATGTTCCCACAAACCCAGTGCTTTTAGGTCTGTTCAAGAAATCTAATAAATACGATAGTTTCATCCAAAACTCCACAGTATGTGTTTCTTGAGTTTCTTATTGACCAGATGTGTTTAAGACTTGAAATTCCTGACAGAGGCACATAAATTGGCTGCAAAATTAAAGGTACCCTGTGGAGTTTTTGACCACTAGAGGCACTACGGAGCAACGTCTTGATGAGCTGGTCCCTGTTTTAAGGCTGGAACATGATTTTCCACATGCACGGTTTTACTTCGGAGACGTTCATGGGCAGTTTCTTTTATATTTGTACAGGTTTTTGTGTTACATGTGTGTGTCTTTTCCACTCGGGTGACGTGATACACATTCCTGCCGACTGCAAAAACACAGATTGACTGTCGGTGCGGTGACGAGCCAAAAACTTTGCAATGCAACAGCAAAAGGCAGGGAAGTTTAGGCCTCAAGGATACACACAATATGTTTTAGTGAGGAACACTGAATGTAAACAGCTGTTTGTTCATAAGAAAAACTCCACACAACGCTATTACTGTGTTTAACTACAGTTATTAGAATTATCTCTCTTATGTTTTGTTATGCATGTAGCATTCTTCCTCAAAATACAAAACAAAAAGGTACTTTCCATGTCATTAAACCATTTTATTAAAAATATCCTGTGATTACAAACACCCAGAAATTTACTAGCAAAAGGTTATCATCTCAATCTCTATCAAGATTAAGAGCTATTCAAATATTACAACTTAATTTGTTATATTATCAATCGCTCGAAGTTGGTAGTCTAGCAATAAAAAAATCTTGATGAAATAAAAACTCAAGTTTCAAAATGAATAACCGCTAAACATTTCCCAAAACAGAGTCACAGAATTAATACAATATACACAAAAGAAGAATAAAATAGAAATTCATAAGTCAACTGAAGAAAGGAAATTGGTGAAAATGCAATTGGCCTCCCCAGAAATCTCTGGAAATTGGAAGAAAGCAACCATTATAGACATCTACCTTTGTTTGGAGTGACAATAAATCTCTTGTGCTTTCATTATTCAATCCAAAAGGGTCAGGAAAAGAAAGCAAATAGAGAACCACTTAACATTAAGTTGCCCCCTTTGAATGTACTAACCAAAGTTCACTAAAAAACTTAATGTTAAAGGTGTTTCCCCATTTATATTTCCCTACACTGGGTTTAAAAACCATAATAAGTAAAACACAGAGGAGGCCAAAGGCAACAAGATAAAAGAATCTGTCTTTTTTTTTAAAAAATGGAGCAACAGTGACAGGCAGGGGGGGCCCGCCCCACCTGAATATTTGTAGAGAGAACACTGCAATTTTAAAAGCTTTCAGAAAAGGAGATAGGTGACACTTACTGCATTAACTGCATGCTGAAGTTTTGCTCCCTCAGCCTCTTTCAAAGTTTATTTTGAAGGCACAATCAGTGTACACGTGTATTAGAATAAGTCTCAATGGCATTGTACCTCCCTTCCCCTTTTGTTTTGTCCTTTATTTTTTCATAATAGCCATTGATCTTTCTGATGTTTTGATTCACCCCACCCATTTCTTACACCGTCACATCTCTCACTGTCGTTGTTCATCTATAGCAGAACGCACTTTCTCTTGGTTTTGGTCTCAGGAGGCTCCAAGGCCGCCAGGATGGCCTCGTCGAACACATTCTTAAGCCCTCGCTGGTTGAAAAGAACAGAAAAAAAGACAAAGAGCGAAAATTAGAAGACTGTGTGTTATTATTGCCCGATTTAACGAATGTCATGTTTCTTTCAGTTTAACAGTGTGATGAAAATGTATCAACCTGTGTCAGGGCAGAGCACTCCACGTATTTGACGGCCTTGAGCTCACGAGCCAGCTTCTCTCCGCTGTCGGGATGTAAGGGGCGCTGTTTGTTCTTTGCCAGCTTCTCGATCGTGTTGCTGTCTTCCCGCAGGTCCATCTGTGTGCCCACTAACAGGAAGGGTGTGTGTGGGCAGTGGTGAGTAATCTCGGGAACCCACTGGGAGAAAAAAAAAAGATATAAAGATTAAATTCACATTTTCTTCCTTCCCGGTCATGTCTAGGACTGAGTAAAGAACTTCCTTACAGTTGTTTGTGTTTAGACAACATTTAATACTTGAGAACTTCAATCATAAAAATTATCTTTATCGTATCAGTACCATAACTGGGGTATCGTATATACTCTAGTATCAAAAGATTCAACACAGTCAGCAACTATTTTGCTAATCGATTAATCATTGAAGTAATTTTTTAAGCAAAAATGCCGAACTTTCCCTTGTTCCAGCTTCTTTTTTGACATTTTATATACCTAATGATTAATTGAGAAAATATTCTGTTCATCGGTAATGAGGATCATCCTAACCTTACATGTCTGGCAAACAAACCAGCACTTGAGATACATTTAACAGCAAAAGTCAAGGTGGTGTTTTTCGGGTGAAAAAATTATTTAAAAACCGACCTTTTCTTTGACGTTTTCAAATGATGAGGGGGAGACGACGGAGAAACATACAAGGAACACATCTGTCTGTGGATAGCTGAGAGGACGCAGCCTGTCGTAATCCTCCTGACCTGAGAACAACAGTCACAGGAGAAACAAGGACGTTTGTTGTTTTGAGTGACAGAAACAAGAGAGAAAAAGAGAGAGCTTTAAAGACATTCATGTTACCTGCTGTGTCAAATAAGCCAAGTGTATAGGGCTCCCCCCCGATCATCACTGTCACTGCATAATTGTCGAAAACCTTTGAGCACACAAAAAAGGAAAATAATTAGACAAAATAATTAGACTGCACTGTATTTAAACCATGAAGGAATATTAAAAGGAAAGAGTGATTTTGAATCAACATACGACATACAGACTTTTTAACGTGACTCGATCTTTACTGAATCTCTTACCGTAGGCACGTATTCTGAGGGGAACTTGTTGGTTGTGTAGGAGATCAGTAAGCAGGTCTTTCCTACTGCTCCATCCCCTACCACTACACATTTTATAGTCTGCATCTACAGGGATAAAGAGAAAATAGGAAACATCACAGGAGTGTCAGCAAATACAGTAAACCAGACTGTACTGAAATACTGTTTTGAGGTACTTGTACTTTACTTGAATATTATTTTTTGTTGCTTTATACTTCTTCTTCTTTATACTTCAGGACAGGAGGGAAATATTGTACTTTTTACTTCACATTTATTTGACAAATATAGTTACTACATAAAATCAGCTCTAACTTTACTATCTACAACATTAAAATGCTGGTTACACACTGATGCATCAGTAATAATAATCCAATAATGTAATATACCACTTTGAAAGGGGTGGTTCTGCTGCCTAATGAGTACTTTTATTCCACTAAAATTATCCGGAAGATATAGCAGATTGAGGTTTTACATACAAAACATATGATAACTTTATAAAGTATGATGCAGTAGTACACATTAAACTGCCCTACAGTATTTAAAGTGGTTCAAATCAGCTCAACTTAGCTACAGCTACAGCATTAAATTGCTACTTACATGAGTATGCATCAAAAAATATAATACATAGTAGTATAAAACTCACAGGGGCCACTTTTTGCATTAAGTACTTTTACTTTTGATACTTTAAGTGTGTTTTGCTAATAATACTTATGTACTATTATTGACAAGGTTTTACTTGGTGTACACATTATGCAGTGGGGTATATACACTGACCGGCCACTTCATTAAGTACACCTGTACAATCTAATGTGATCCAATACAACAGCTCTGCCATGAATTCTACTTTTACGAAGCTTATAATTTTTCAGTCTTTGTTGACTCTGTCAGGTAATAATTGAGGTCGTAGTGGGTGTTGTTGTTGTACTGAATGCATTATATTTAAAGGTGGTTTTAATATTTTGTTCACCCCATTTACATTCATGAGAGGGGCAGAATATTAAAACCACCATTCAATATAATGCAGTGCAGTACAACAACACCGCCCACTAATAATAAACCACCTCAATAATAAACATAAAGTAGAATTATTACCTTTCTGACAGTGTCAACAAAAACTGAAAAATTATTAAAAATAGAATTCATGGCAGAGCTGTTGTACTGGATCACATTAGATTGTACAGGTGTACTTAATGAAGTGGCCGGTCGGTGTATAATATATCAAGTACTCAAAATTAGCTCCATCTAGACCAGCCACAACATTAAAATGCTTCTTATATGTTAAATATTGTATTTTTTTTAATCCACTGCATTTATTTACAAGCTAAAGTTACTAAATATTTCATTCATAACACATTATGAGCTTACACTCAGTTTCCAGTTTATTAGATAGGCTACACCAAGCTAAAACTAAATGCAGTCCAATACAACAGTCCTGCATTAAATCCAACTTTCACGAAGATTATAATGTTCAGGTTTTGCTGAAACTGTTTTAGAGAGGTGTTTATTCAACCTCATGCTCATTTTAGAGGATGTAGTCTGTGGTGCTGTTGAATTGTGTTGGGATATACAGAGAGGTGTTTTTATTATTTAGCCTGAAACACCTGTCAGTATAGGTCTTGATTGAAATATTCTTTCTTTTTTTATTGTAATGAGACTCTTAATTAATGCTTTAACATATGCAAGTGTGCTGCAAAGACCAACCAATTAGGCCATTATTTATCAGAAGACACAGATAGTAATTGTAAATCTATACAGTTTATCTGCTACAGATGTGTAATTTGGGCTGATAATGTTCTGAGCCATTTTTAGTAAATCAAAACAAGCTAAAATATAGAGAATTAGACACACGTGGAAGTATAATTTCTCAATTAGCCGACCACTTTACACAGTTTTGAGGTACTCTTGCTTGACTTTAGTATTCCCATTTTGTAGTATTTTGGAGGGTAAATCAAGTTCTCACTGCCTGAGACGGTGGAGGAATAAGAAAAATCTTCCCATCAGTCGTACCATACTTGTTATTACATGCGTGTGCAATTATTGATTGATGACAGTGAATCACTTCCGCATAGTCTGCATAGCAGAGATGTTAAAGAAAGAAAAAAAACGACGGCCTATTAGCCAAGTGTAATTTAGAAGCGGATACTGCCCAACACTTCCGCTAAATAAGCAGTTCATCGGATAAACTGGGGGCTGAAAACTGCTGAAACTTTTAATTTAGAGGCATTAAACGAGCAGTTAGAGCTGAGCCTGATTGTAGTTATCAAGTGATTGTGTTAGCTCAGATTGATAAAGTGAGAAAATGAAAATGTCTGTCAGCTGTCAGCCTCAGTTAGCTAACTTACTAAACGAGCAACAGTTCAATCTATAACGACAAACAGGAGGAAATAACCGCACAACCAGCGGCGGTGACTGACAGTTGTGACAACTTCATTAACCAGATTGATGTTAGCCAACACTGCATTAAGCTTGGTGGCTAAACTTTTAACACTCCGCGAATTATTTAAAACAAATAAACAAACGTTTCCTCTCGGTAGAAACGTTGTACTGTAATGGGAACTCTCCTACATGTGTCCCATAGTGTAATTAACCATAAATAGTTATTTCAGACTGTTTTTCTAACTCTACTCACCGTTTTTCTTCAGACAGGTTAGGCGTTGGTTACATCCGGGTTTGAGGGTCGAATTACTTTGTGCGCAGCCGCAGATCACACGAGCCACAGTCACAGCTGTGGAATAGAAACACCGCCGTCTGCTGGACAGAACGGCACACAGCAGGACATCAATCAATCTATCTATCTATCTATCTATCTATCTATCTATCTATCTATCTATCTAGCAGTGGAGGAAGTATTCAGATTCTTTACTTAAATAAAAGTACTAATACCACACTGTAAAAAATACTCTGATACAAGTAAATGTATGGAAGTTCCCTCTGAATTAAAGTGAAGTAGAGGTATAAAGGATGAAAAGAAAAGTCTAAGGTAAAGTACAAGTAGGTGGAATTTGTACTTAAGCACAGTACTTAGTAAATGTATGTATGACATTCCACCACTGCTATCTATCTAAAGTGGTGGAAGACGTATTCACATCCTTCAGTAAAAGTGACAATACAAAAATGTAAATATACCCCTTTCCACACTCCAAAATCTATTTTAAGTAAAAGTACAGGAGTGTTATTGGGAAATATACAAAAATATCAAAAGTGAAAGTACTCATCATGCACAAAAACAGGCCCCTGTTAGAGTTATATTATTATATATTATATTGTATTATTATTACTGATGCATTCATGTTTAAGTATTTTTATGTTGCAGCTGGTTGAGGTGGATCTAATTTTAACTACTTGGTATATGGTTGGGTATCTATGACATCTGTGACGTTATCATCAGTAAACAGTTGAGTACTGAGTGTGTTAAAGAAGACACTTTTCTATTTTTTTTCTGTGAGACAATCCTTCCATTTCTCAAAGAAAGATCAGCTTGTCTATTCTCCATTGTGAGCAGACTCTTGCCTTCCATAAGTGTTTCATGAAAAAATCTTTGTATTATAGGACCTGTTAAATGGAGCGCTCTCACATTCTAACGAGACCATTAATTAGTGTTGTATTACATGCAGGTGTGCTGGAAAGGACTGAGCTAGCTTCAATTGTAAAGCAATAATGTTTGTTATCTGCTACAGATTTATTACTGATAAAGTTTTTCATTTCCTGTAAAATAAAATAAATAATTTCTCAATTAACTTCAACCTACATATTACCTAGATTTTCTAATCTTTAAATGACTGATGAAATGACCACTTTGCCAGAGATTTAACTAAATAAGCTATATAATAAACATTTGACTGCCAGTGTAGGCCTATTTTTACAACAGCTGTGCCAATACTAAGAACTGACAAAACAGAAAACAAAAAAGTAAAAGTAGAATTACTAAATCACCTTATTCTCATACTGGTGATGATGCTGAAATTCACCAGTGGTTGTAAACGCAGCTGACTGACAGTGATGGAGGAATACGATAAGATAATAACAGTGTGGTTTGTTTTATCTCTAATCCAAAGCAACAGTTAGAGCTGCCATAAATGATACTGAACTTCCTTCTAGTAGGCTCTATGGGACACTGAACACTAAACAACCAGACATATCATACTACATAACAGTTTTTTTCCAAGAACAGTTACTTCTCATCAACCGTGAGATGTATAAAAACAGTTCCTGTGAAATAACACTGCAGTACTAAAGTATATATAATAGTGTGCAATAGCATGTACATAATATCCTTTAATCAGAATGAGAATCCGAATTGTTTTATTGCCAAGTAGGTTTACACATACACATAAGGAATTTGCCTTGGTGTTTTGGTGCAGAACAATAATAAGAGAATAAGTACTGCAACAGTCAAGAAACTTAAATCAAATAGAAAAAATTGACAAAAAAAATATGGAAACATATAAAATATGTACAATATATCTGTTTTTAAAATGAAATGAAAGAGCTGTACAGTTTGTGCAGGAATGTGCAAGATATTGATCAGGGAATGTGCGAAAGTTCACATTATGAAGTACAGAGAAAATGTACAATGAACAATTCAATTGTCATACACAAGTCTAAGCAGACTGTATATACTACTCGCAATATATGCACACAAACCCACCTCTGTGTGTCTGAGTTTATTATGATTCATACAATATTTATTCCATCATTCTTTGCACTCTTACACTACCTGTACCGCAAATCTGGCATGTATAGAGACAGTTTTCTGTCTTTTCTGTACAATTGCTATTTGTTTAATTTTGCCTTTATTTGTTTATCTGCATGTCTGGGTCTGCATCCTCTTATTTTTGTTTTTTGTAAAGTGTATAAGTATATCAAGAGCTACTGAGAACCAGAGTAATATTGTACATACTTATGTATGTGTCAACATTGTTGTGCTTTAATGGCACATACAGTATTACCAAACACATTTGAAATCAACCAAATTACCACAAACTAATTGTCACACAGTGAGCCTGGAACAGTTGCTTGCTTTCCCAGATGGGCCTTTTTCATGGAAGAAGTTTTGACTTGATAAAGCAGGAAAAGCACAGGCGTGAATAATAAGATTAATGATGGCAGAATAATTGCATGAATCCTGCTGCAGTTTCAGGGTCCTGGTATTGTGTACACCTCCACACTATCACACTGTCATGGCTTGCGGCGCCATCATTAGTGTTATTAACAACACCTGTGCTTTTCCTAGTCAAAACGTCTTCTATGAAAAAGGCCTATTGTAGCAATTGGCATCTGCTGTATTAAACTTATATACAAAAATACTCTATTTCAAAATATATGTTTATTATGGTGTGCTTCATAAGTTAAACTTAATCTGTTTTGTTATATTTTGATTTACAATGTTTCATATTCTAAATGATGACATTGTGTAAAAAGATTGCCATGAAAGCCTCTAGGGAAATACTTTATTTTGAAAAATAGAGAGACCGGAAGTTCGGCTGTTAGCTCCGATGCTAACTTGACAGAAGTGTTGCTTCTCTTTGTCAGAGCACCGACTTCCGTTTTCATGTTTGGTCCAGGTTTCTGGAATTTACTATCTAGTGAGACTGAGCTGTCTGTCTCTTTGATAAACAGTAGCAGGGATTTAGTGTTTTCGTGACGGAGCCAATAAAAGGTCCTCCATTTCAGCCTGACCAGAGTTTGAGTCCGTCATTTTATTTCATCCTTGAAAAACACGACTGTTTACCTAGCTAGCTGGCTAGCATCAGCCAGCTGAGTTAAATCACCTAGCATGTTTCGGTTCTTGAATGACGTTGATGACGACCCCTACATGATGTAAGTATTGACATTAATTCAGTTTTGTGCAGACACTGTTTTTATTCTGTGTTTTACAAGAGGTGGGAAGTGGACATATTGGCACGCTAAGTGATATTTTTTTCACTGTGCCTTAAGCAGGTACCTAACGTTGCTCCAGCCAGCTGTGGGGGCCTACAGTGGTCCACCATATTGGATAGACAATAACAAAAAAAGCTGTCACAGCTCAACAGGACCTGGTTAACCAATCAGTAGCTAAAAAACCAAATAACACTACTCGTGTAACTTCCCGTTGTTTCCCAAATAACTTTGAGATTGAGATTTAACTAATTGATGGCAGGTGGTAATTGACTTTGTGGTCTCCTCCAGTCGAGGGACCGGAACATCTTTACATAACATCAGCTGAAGAGTATTCCCTGCATATGACAAATGCATGAAACTGAATACTGCTGACCACCCTACCCTTTGGCATTCAAAAGAAACTGGTTTGAAAGGGGTTGAGTAAATTTGGAAGTCTGGATCAGAATCAGGTTTAGTATATTTCTGTAAGAGAAAATAAAAAAGGTAAAAAAAAAAAATTTAAAAAAAAGTCCTGCAAAAGTTAAGAAACAAAAATATAAGATACAAAAATTGACAATGGAAAAAAAATTATATATATATATATACACAATATATCTGTTTTTAAAATGTAAGAGCTGTACAGTTGTGCAGGAATGTGCAAAATATTGACCAGGGAATGTGCAAGAGTTCACAGTATGAAGTGTAAACAACATGTGCAATGTACAGAGATAATAATTAGGGCTGAACAATTAATCGCAATATTATCGAAATCGCAATATGGCCAACTGCAATATCTGAATCGCAGGAGCTGCAGTTTTTTGATAAAGGTAAAATGTGTCACAACACACCATTTATAAATGAAGCATTGTGGTGTTACAGAGATGCCCCGGCCTACATATTATTTTCTCCAGATGTAAGGGAACATGTTTGTCTTAAAATTACACCATCATCATTTTTATTTTATTTTTTCAGTGAAAATGAAATTCAAAAATTCCCACTAAAATCGTGACTCATATCGCAGTATCTGTCAAAATAATCGCAATATGTTTTTTTTTATATCATTCAGCCATAATAATAATCCAAAAGATGTGTGTTAGATTAGATGTGGGGACTTATAGGGATATGTTAATCCCTTTATAGACTTGCTGCACCAACACACGCAAGCTTTATTGTTAGTTTTAAATAATGCAATCCTACTGAAACCTTAGGGCTCTCATTGGGGTCCTGTGGGCCCCTAGCATATTCACCACCTGTCACACCATTAGCAACAGCGCTGTTTATAATGTCAAAACAAGTTAAAAAGCCATTTAGGGTTAGAAACATTGCCATCATTATGAAGTCTAGGGCTGCAACTAATGATTATTTTCATTAAAGATTAACCTACCTATTATTTTCTCCATTTGTGTATAAAATGTGAGAAAATATTATAAATAATAATAATAATATTTCCCACAGCCCAAGGTGACGTCTTCAAATGTCTCTTTTTTTCTGACCAACAGTCCAAAGATCTTCGGTGCACTATCATGTATGACAAAGAAAAGCATCAAATCCTCACCTTGAGAAGGTGGAAACAGCAAATATTTGGCATTTTTGCTTTAAAACAATTATTCAGTTATCAAAATAGTTGTTGATTTATTTTCTGTCTATCAACTAATTGAATAATTGACCAACCGTTTAAGATAAAGTCTTTTTTGTGCCTCTTGCATGCCTTTGAAAACAAAAAAAACAGGAAATCATACTCAGATTTATGACAACTTGATTTGAAATGAAAAACTTAAGTCACTTAATTGATTAGTTAATTGACAGAAAATTAATCGGCAACCATTTTGATAATGTATTAATCATGTAAGTCATTTGTCAAGTGAAAACACTCACTGGTTCCAGCCTCTTAAATGTGAGGATTTGCTGTTTTTGTCTGTTTAATATGATTGTAAATTGAATGGCGTTTGGGAACTTGTTCTGGACATTTTTCATTATTTTCTTATAGTTAAACATGTTTGTTTTATAAACCCCATTTTCCCTTGAACAAAAGAAATCCTCAATCTCATTTTTTTTTCTCAACACAAATAGTCATCGAAACTCAACCAAATACAATCTATAAATGGTAAAATTATGAATGAAATCTGTAAATATTTGATAAAAGAACAAATGAACAAGATTACAGTTCTGTAAGCAAATTTTCAGTACTCTGCAGTTTTTGAAACTTGGTACTATGGACACATTTCCTGGTGATCTGTCACATCCTGTTCTTAAACTTGACAAGCTTCCCTCCCCATGTTATTTTCAGCTTGCACTCACATACTATAAGTGAGTCTCATCACCCAGCTACACCCAGTCAGTTCACAAAAAGCAGGTCAAGAAGTCTAAAAGTTTCAGTATAATGTGTGATTTCTTGTAGGGATCCATTTGCAGCTCACAGGCAGCAGATGAGGGTCCTGTTTGGACCGTTTGGCATGGACCCCTTTGCTCTCGCCCCCCAGATGCAGCCACACCGTGCGCCACGCAGACAGGTAACTGTCTGCTCTGTTGATGCACTTTTTATTCATGTGTTTTGTATGTTTCAGGTGTTTGGTATACACATTAGTGCATCTATTGTATTTAGTTTTTGAGTTTATAGTGTACATTTTCTTCTAGGCTGGTCCGCTGACCCCCTTTGGCATGATGGGAATGGTGAGTAGCTCCTTCAATACCAGCAAAAAATAGAACTTATATGTCTAAATGTGTATTTTAATATTACAGATTACACATGTATTATCAAGTGACTTGACAGGGTCATCAAAAAGAACCTCAGTATTGTGTGAAAAGCAGTCTGCAGGTATTCAGGTTTATGATTAAGTGAACCAGGGGTAGGATTTGAAATGGTCTAGATTAGGTTTCAAATTGGGTGGGGTTTACAGAGTTTACATAGATACATTATATGGCCAAAAGTATATAGACAATGAGGTGGGAAAAGATGGGCACACAATATGTACTTGAATCTGTGCCTTTTATTAATTTCAGAATATGATTACATGATTTTTTCTTTGCCACACAAAAGTGTGTTTTATGCATCTGTTTGCTCTGAAAGTGAGGTTGTGGGGCTCAAAGGATGACCCCAGTGAGATGTACCACTCTGTTTACACTCGATGTTTCATCAAATGAGAATTTCAAAGATCTCCTTCGATTCATTCCTGCAGGGTGGAGGGTTCATGGATATGTTTGGCATGATGGGAGAAATGATGGGAAACGTGGTGAGTAGTTCTGTCAACCAATTTCAAATTAACAGAAAGTAAAAACCCTCATGCATGAAACCTGTATCTGAACAGTTCTTCTTCTCACCTTCTGTTTACTTTTTATTATTTTCTTCTTTAGGAAAGAATGTCCGGTTCACCAAACTGTCAGACGTTTTCCTCTTCAACAGTGATCTCCTACTCCTCTACGGACTCAGGGCCTCCTGAAGTTTATCAGCAGACCAGTGAAACAAGAACAGGCCCTGGAGGGGTGAGAATCACTTACAGCTGTTGAAATGATTACAGTACATGTAGGGAGTGCTGGTTAGTCCCATATAAGTAGATCTGGTTACTTTCCTCAACCTCCAAGATCCTGGCTCAACATGTGGTCTTCATGCTTTGTTAGTCCAGGCATGACTGTGGCCTTCTGGCCTCATTAACACATGAAATCAGTAATTGTAGTGACAATAAATAGATCATGTTCAGTATAAATATCATAGTTGTTGTCAAACATTTCAGTCCGAGTTCATTCGGAGTGCAGAGCATCCTGCTTGTTTTAGTAAACCAAGTCACTTTTCACCTCAGATCCGTGAGACGCGGCAGTCAATGAGGGACAGCGAGAGCGGCCTCGAGCGTCTGGCCATCGGCCACCACATTGGGGATCGTGCACACATAATGGAGCGTTCACGAAATCGCCGCACTGGAGATCGCGAGGACCGACAAGACTTCATTAACCTTGATGAGAGTGAGTCATTGGGCCAGAAAGATGATGGGAGAGAACCACTATTTTCTGCAAAACTTTGAATATCAAAGCGAATCCAATTTCATATTTTTGTAAGCTAACTCAAAGGAAGTACAACAATTTGTCTGTCTTAACAAGAAACAGAAGTGATGTTATTTCATAAGCTAAAAGTTGACAATGCTGCAGTGACATGAGATGTATGTTATTTGTGTTCCCGTCAGGTGAGGCCGCAGCGTTCGATGAGGAGTGGAGGACTCAGGCAGGAAGATACGTTCCCCCAAATGCCCGGGCGCTGGAGTACGGCCGAGATCGACGGGCAGGAGGCCAGCAGCTGGCCCTTACTGCCCCTCCCAGCTCAACGCCCCCACCAGGCCATCGGCACGAGTCCCCCAGACACCGTCAGCCCCACACCCGTCCACGTTACGACTGGTGAGAGGTAAGAGAGCAAGAACGTTGAGTATTTACAGCTTCGATTCTCAGGCCGGGATCAGTCAAGTCTAGCCCGACCTGATGGGGGGATCTGGCTCTAATTTTGCTTAACTCCTTCAGTTTTAAATATGATGATACATTGGTATGGCTATCATCCACAAATACACATGTTATTTTGGTAATAACGTGTATTTGTTTTGGTGTATATGCTGGCCGATAAATAACAAGAAATTGCCGTACGGAAATGCCAAAAAATATTTTAGTGGTATTTTTGCAACATTGTCACTATTACATATTGACAGTTTTTGTCCTGTTCAACACAAAACTTGGTCACAATTCCTTAATAACCACATTTAAGGGATGATAAGCAAAAATGTTAATGTTATGTTTATGTTTAAAAATATATGTTCTAGCCAATATATTGTTTGATTTTTAAAACTCTAAAATACCAACATCAGTATAGGCTTTAAAAGTCCAGCATCAGTCGGGCTGTAGTATTTATATTCCTGAATCTCAAGTACATGAAAGAATGTCAGGGTTTCTTCTGCACATCTGAAACATAAAGTCGTGCCGCTTCAGTGAGTTATTTTTTCACCTTCGTAAAACAAGTTAGAAAAAAAACGAGACGATAGAGGCAGACAACACTTTGTCCAGATTCCAGAGAAGAGATGGTTCTAGTTTATACTTTGAAGCAGGTTCAGAAAGTGTTGAGTTGGGTGTCGCTCGGCTTATGTTTGATTTTTTTTTAATTGAAGCAAGAGGTGAGTGTTATTTTACATTCTAACACTTTTTATTGGTGGATCAGTTTTACATCATTAAACTACGTAAATAGAGCTCAAGGTAGCCAACACTTTTAAAATGATACAGTACTGTAACGCTGTGGTCAAAATGTGCACTTTGAGGCTCCCGTACACTGTAATATAACAGTGATGTTGCAGTTCATTGCATGTTACACTGTATCAGATGGATCCAATGAACTGCATCACACTGAACAATATCAATTTTGAGGCATGTCAGATTGAAAATATGCACGGCGGCAACTCATACTGTCAGAATTTTGATGCAGGCTGTCTTTGATCACCAAACTGCTAAATTGGCTGTTGTTGGGCGTGTCTCTCAGTGCGATCCAGGACCACCATTTTGGATTGACAATCATGTCGTGTTAAAACCGAAACCTCAATTGTTCCATGAAAGCTGTGTCGGTGCCGTCTTCCTCTCTGTCTGTAATTTGTCACAATAAACACCATGGCCTTGACTCTCCCTGCAGGTGTCACACTTGGGCGACCACATAGAAGGAGTTGAGGGAAGATTTCCCCGATGCTGTGAACCACGCTGAAGATGGAAGTTGATGATCATCACAACTGCCCGTCGTAAATGTTTGATATGACTGGACTGTCTATACATGAACAACATACACACACACACACAAAACAAAAACCCCTCACACTCGATAGTTACATTCTACTTCTCCACTGTTGCGCTCAACACACACACACACAAAAACACCCTTGTGCAAACATGGGTATAACTACACTCACTTTATATATACTCATTCTCAAAACTTGACATGTGTTTCTGCCCACTGCACTAAAGTGCTACAGTATACAGTACATCTGCTGTACAGTCCATTTTATGTTTGTGAAGACACTAGTGTGTCAGTGAATTGAATTGTATACTGTTAACTAATTAATCTAACTAAATAAAAGTTCATTAAACATTGTTAGATAATTACAAAATGTGTCTCTGTTGTGGTTGTGTTTGCATGTCTTAAATTGTGTTTTTTAAAACTGAATTGCACAAATCATCAACTTCAGCTTCAAAGCAGCTAAATCTGTCAATCTATGGTTCTTTTTTGCTCTTCCGTAATTATATTCATATTTATTGGTTCTCTGCAGCTGCAAATCTGCTGATGTAGTTCACTTTTGAATGTACAAATCAGCTTTAAATCTTTTCCCCACTGCATGTGCATGTATTCCTACGCTCCCTGTTCCCTGTGCTACCATGTCTGCAGGTCATGTGACATCCAGATGGAGCACACAAGTGGAACAGCCAATGGAAGCCATTCTCTTTTGACAAATCACTCCCATAGCAGGCTCCCCGCCTGCCTCCTCCTGTGCTCGCTGTGTCTTTAATTACATCCACGACTATTTTTAAATGCACGTCCTCCCTCCGGCATGCTCTGCTCTTGTCACCTGTCTACCTGTCTTCTTGTCTGCTTTAATCCCTGTCATTAGATCTCTAAAGTTCTCCACCAAGGCAGCTCATTTTGTGCATCCGTCTTTGCTTAGATGTGTCCTCCTCATCGTTTCTTTGTTTTTATATTTTCTGCCTGTCATCCACATCTAAAGTATACAGATGTTTGTACACTTTTCAGCCAGCCATGACGTTCTTTGCACCCACAAATTACCTTTTCATGTTAGCAGTTTGCTGGGACAATATTTGCACACATGTCATGAGTGCTGCTGTAGTTAGTTAGCAGATAAGCAGATGTACACTCAGCAAGCAATGCCAAACAAATGACAGGTCTTTTAGGAAGTCAGGAAGACTATGTTGTCCACTGAGAAAGGTTACAGTGCAAATCGCAACACATCTGGCTCAGCTTTTCCTGCGTCTTCAATAAAATAAAAGACATACATGCAACCCCTGCTATTTCACTCAATCCCTCTTTTTTTTCTCCGTTCCCAGTTCCGTTCCCTCCCCTCCCCTCTGCATCTTCCAATGACTCACACTCCCCCTCCCCCCCGTGTGTCATATGTTTTCACCCCTTCTCCTCCCACCTCCCCGTCCCTCTATCTCTGCCTCTCATTTGCCCACATTCGCTCACTTTCTCCACCAGGCTTCAAGCACGCTGCAGGTAACGTTTAAAAAGATTGATCTATTTGTTCATTCCCTCCATCCCTCTAAGCCTCCTCCATCCTCCATCCTCCTCCTCCCCCTTTCTCATCTCCTGCTCTGTGTTTTCTCACTGTCTCATCTCTCCATTGGTCCATATTCTTAGTCACTGACTGAAACAGCACAGAAAATTGAACAGGCTTGTGGTCCGGAACAGGTTGACAGTAGATTCATAAATAGGTATGCATTATTAGCTTTTGATTTATGTTTCCTTCTCTGAGTATATGTGTTTGTGTGTGTTTGTGTGTGTTTGTGTGTGTGCCAGCATCTTCCTAGGGAGCATCTTTTCCACAGCTTCCCATCCCTAAGGCTGCGTCACTATCATCTCAATGTGTGTGTGCATGTGAGGAAGAGGAAGACAGTGTGAAGTCCTTGTGATCGATGTGAAATTGAGGCACCTGAGTGCCGCTGTTAACTGTAATGAAATGCATTTTTCGACGTTTGATATTTTCTGTCTCTCTGTACACCGATTCCCTGGCTCATGCTCATCCTTTTTTTTTTTTAGGCAAAATGAGAGAGAACGATTTTGTGTGTGAGCTGAGTTGTAATGTGCAGGACAAATGATTAAATAAAGCTCATGTTTTCTTGTTTTGTTTTTTTTACAGGATGTCTATAGTGAATATTGTTGCCAGGGAGATCCTGGACTCCAGGGGAAACCCAACTGTGGAAGTAGATCTGCATACTGGCAAAGGTTGAAAAATAAATCCATTAAAAAGCGGCACTCATATTCTGTATTTGTCTGATAATAGGCTTGACGGCGTACCTTACGTAATCTATACATTGAAAAATCACATGGTTGTATTCACACAAGCTTACCTTTACCTTTCCCTCCCGTCTCGTTGCCTCCTTAACCTTTCACCCCTGTACATGTACCTCTCTCTCCACCCCCCTGTTTCTCCATTCCAGGTCTGTTCAGGGCTGCTGTGCCCAGCGGTGCATCCACCGGCATCTACGAAGCTCTGGAGCTCCGGGATGGAGACAAGACACGCTACAAGGGCAAAGGTGAACACTTATAACGAGACATACCCTCTGTGCTTCTGTCTCTTGTCTTTGCCTCTGATTTTGCTTTGAGTATTTTCCAATGTGGTTTTGTGACAAAAATGTGGGCTGACACTGTTAGTCTTCCATGGATCCAAAATATCTCCTTCTGCCTTGCTGTCTAAGGTGTAACCAAGGCTGTTACTCACATTAATGACACCCTTGGACCTGCCCTCATCCAGTCTGTGAGTAGCAGTGCAGAATTTGACCAATTTTAAGCAGAAATATGGTGAAGAATGAAGAACTCTGGCTATTGTGTGAGTGACATTTTATTTTTCTTCCAGGGAATCAATGTGTTGGAACAGGAGAAACTGGACAACGTAATGATTGAAATGGACGGCACTGACAACAAATGTAAGCTTCATCACATGTACGGGGATGACATATACGTGTGGTGACATGTTTCCGCACCAGTTCTCACTGACTGCATCCATGTGTTGTGTGACCGCTTCTATGTTTCTCCTAGCTAAGTTTGGGGCCAATTCTATTCTTGGAGTATCACTGGCCATATGCAAAGCCGGCGCAGCAGAGAAAGGTGTCCCCTTGTACCGTCACATTGCTGATCTGGCAGGAAACAGAGACTTGGTCCTCCCGGTTCCTGTGAGTCCTGCATATTTTTACTGTGACAAAATGTAATTCTTCCAAAGCCCAAATACAATCTCATCTCCCTAATCTGTCCCTCACTCAGGCTTTTAATGTAATCAACGGGGGCTCCCATGCTGGTAACAGACTGGCTATGCAGGAGTTCATGGTGCTTCCTGTTGGGGCGGAGTCGTTCCGTGATGCTCTGCGTGTGGGGGCGGAGCTCTACCAGACACTGAGAGGTGTCATCAAGGAGAAGTATGGTCAGGATGCTACAAATGTGGGAGATGAGGGAGGGTTTGCCCCTAACATACAAGAGAACAGTGAAGGTAAGCACAACTACAACGTTAAAAAAAAAAAGCCCTTCCCTTGATTTGCTGCGATGTTACCTCACATCTTTCTCTCCGTCAGCCCTGGAGCTGATAAAGACAGCCATAGAGAAAGCCGGCTTCACAGACAAAGTGGTGATAGGGATGGATGTTGCCGCTTCAGAGTTTTTCATCGAGGGCAAGTACGACCTGGACTTTAAGTCTCCGCCCAACGCTGCCCGCAACATCAGCGCTGAGGAGCTGGCCAGCATCTACCAAGGCTTCATTAACAACTACCCGGGTGTGTATTCTGATGTGTGTGAGTATGTGTTTGTGTGTGTCATATTTCAGCCCTGAAGTGGGTCAAACACTATTCATCATGGACCTTTAAAATAAGGGAACTGTATTGATTTCCACAGATCACTGAGCCTCCAGGCACAGGCTCATGGAGAGATAGCCTCAGTAGCTGATTGAACTGCTATCAGTAAAATGGACACACTATTTTTTATATTTCTGCCATTGCTGTATTTCTTTCATCACCTTTTAGATAAACGGAGAGAACAAGAGCGTCTCCGCAGCCTGGTCTCTCCGTCTGACACTCGGGCCTGTTAAAGAGGTTTTAATTATGCGCTACAGCGCACATTTGGCAAGCAGGGACTTACTCTGATGTGGCTCTTTACCCTGTCAATGGTGTGCTTCCTGCTTGTGTGGGAGAAGTGCGTGTGTGCATCTGTGTGTAATGTGAGTGCATTTTAAGACATTACTTTGATTAGAACCTTTATTGCCCTTTTATGTCCCTGGTGCACCAATTTGTTGGTGAGTGATGGAAAAAATGAGGGGTTCTCAAAGCAGGTCGTGATATTAGACTCATCTTACCCATGTCTCTGTCCTTCAGTGGTGTCTATTGAAGATCCTTTTGACCAGGACGACTGGCCCGCTTGGTCACAGTTCACAGCCTCAGTGGGCATCCAGGTAAGATATCACACTTTGTCCTTGTTATCTCGAAGTGAATTAGTTCAGCTGCTCCTTAAAGGGGCACTCCAGCGTTTCAGTATTGCACGTTCATCCGTGAAAATGAGATCGAGATTTTTAGTTGCTAGAATGGCTGCAAAATGCTGGATTCGGCAGTCCATAATGAAACTCAATATCGTTTTTCACTGACTCTCCTCGCCTGGTAAACGCCCACGTCACCAAACTCCATGCCCAGAGTTTGTAATGCAGGCTAATCTTCATGAGTTCCCCTTTAATATGATTGGTTTATGGATTTATGTACAAATGTTAATACTTCCTGGGCTGAGTAGACCTGATACTATCACTACGAGTAACAACATGCATGTCAATCTGTTTGTAATTTTGTTGCAGGTGGTTGGAGACGATCTGACGGTCACTAACCCGCGCAGGATACAACGAGCCGTGGAGGAAAAGGCCTGCAACTGCCTGCTGCTGAAAGTCAACCAGATCGGCTCTGTTACAGAGGCCATCAAGGCGTGAGTTGATTTTGTGTGTAATTGATGCACAGACGTAGGCGCACGTGTCCGTGTACATGCATGCATGTGAGAGCATGCAGCGTATTTATACTGCCCCTGCCTCTCAGGTGCAAGCTGGCCCAGGAGAACGGCTGGGGTGTGATGGTGAGCCACCGCTCAGGAGAAACGGAGGACACTTTTATAGCTGACCTGGTGGTTGGTCTCTGCACTGGACAGGTAACATACCACACACACACACACACACACACACACACACACAACACAATGAGAAGTCTATTCTCCATTTCCCAATTTAGTTGCTTGTAGAATTCGACATTTGATTCATTGCAACTTACATAAGTGGTCCCTTCATCACAGTAATGAGACAATACAAAACTAAACACTGCGGCAACACAGCACAGTTTGGAAACAAGATAATACAAAACAACAATAATACTTTATGCAATAGTAGCTCAAGTATAAGGTAATATAATAAACAGAGGTGGAAGGTAAGCATTGCAATTTTAGCAATGTAAGCTTAATGGACTGTACTTCTGAAACAATTTCTGAAATAATGAGTCAATTAAACACCAAAAATCACCTATAATTTTCAAAAAACATGTCAAACAGCTTCAAAATGCTAATATTACAGAAGCGTGAAGCTTCTCTATGAAATGTGAATACTTTTGGTTTGGTGGCTGTTGATCAGTCTAAGAAATCTTAACATATAACTTCAGGAGGAGTTGCCATTATTTTTGACATTTTACAGACTAAGTGATTTATCAACAAAGCAATCGTAGTGTTAATAATAATGCAACCGTACCTGTAACTCTCTTCTCTCCCTTCAGATCAAGACCGGAGCTCCCTGTCGATCAGAACGTCTGGCCAAATACAATCAGCTCATGAGGTGGGTATTCAAAGTTTGATATGCATGTGTGTATGTATAGAAATACATCTAGAAAACCTTACTTATAGCACTTGTGCCACTTTTATATCTCTCTTCTTCTTTCCTTCTTTGTTTCATCTGCTGTCGTCCTCTTTCACGTTCGTCTGCCTGCTCTACATTTCTTTTCTTCCTCACCTCCTCTTCCTCTCAGGATTGAGGAAGAGCTTGGTGACCAGGCCCGCTTTGCTGGGCACAACTTTCGCAACCCCAGTGCCCTTTGAGCGCCAGCACCTATAAGCAGTGGCACACAAGAAAGCACGCATACATACAAATCAGGTTATATTTCCCTGACAGATACATAATAGACACACTTAAGACACACTTAAAAGCATTAAGACTAATTGGTTTTCAATAACTAAAATGCACAGATAATGCACTGTAGCTACCTGACGCCTCAGCAAGTGATTGACTTAATTGACTTCAGCCGGTTGCTGCAAATCCTGAACAAAGCCTGAAGGAAAAAAAATCATGATTTCACCTCTCAGCAGACGAGCACTTCCCCTGATGCACTTGTTTGTTAGTTTCTTTCTCTTTCCTGATCCCTCTGACTGTCACCTTTTGACTCTCAGCAGAAGTGTTTTGATCTTTTGTGCCCCGTTGTTTCCTCTTCCTCCTCTTCCTCATGTCGTTTTTGATGTGAACACTCAGCAGCTTGCTACAAAATTGTGTCTGTTACTTTGTATGTCTGAGGTTAAGCTTAATAAAGAAATGGATACATGTTAACTCGAACTAAAGCTCTCTGTGTATTTGTTTATTGGGCAGAGGCTCTGCTGTGTCATTTATCTCTTCTCTTGCTTAAAATCAGAAACCTTTTAAACCAGAGAATCACCTCTGCAGTGCTCTCTAAAAAGTAGAAACATTCAAGCATGTTGCACTTCTGGCCACACTAAATATTGAGCAGTTTTTGACGTTGTTTACAAAAAAAGTCCTGTAGGAATCCTGCATTAAAACGTAAAGGTAATTCCTGCTGGTAAAATTCTGCAAGAATATTATACCACAGGGTTTTGGTGGTCATTTTTCTGCAGGATCTTGAAAGGATCATGAAGGAATCCTTTAGGAATTTAGAAGAGATCCAACAGGAATTCAGCACAAATCCTGCAGGAACTCAAGAGGAATCCTCTGAATTTTTCTTGCAGGAATTTGCTTTGATGGTTCCTTCTGCATCTGCAGGATATCAAGAGCAAATGTACCATCAAGTATAATGGTTTTATTAATAAGCAAAGTTCACCAATCATGTAAGATGTACGACAGGATCTAGTACATCTGTATTATCGATGAGGAGCAATCTATTGTACATGCAGTTGTCTGTTAAAGCCACAACATAAAATGCAGGATATGAAAGCTCTCAAAGGCAAAACACCTGCTGTGAAATCAATGACAGACCTTTTTCACAGCAGACATTTTGACATGTCATAGCAGGAAAAGCACAAGTGTCATTGATAATATCTGGTTCAGGTCCAGGGTCCTTGTACTGTGCATCTTGCTTCAGTCGCATGGTTACTGGGAAACTAAAACTGAGCCATTATTAGTTAAACCTGAGCTCTTCCTGCTATGACAAGTCAAAACTTTCACAAAAAGGCCTATTGAAGAGTCCCAGACTCGTTTTTTGTTTTTATCCACAGAGAGAGCAGTAATTATTATTATTATTATTATTATTATTATTAGGGTTAATTTTCTTATATAACATAAAAATTGTTTTGTTTTTTTGGTTTAATCTGTTTTTATTTGGTTGGATACATTTAAAACTTTGTGACTTCATACACATAATAGGGGAACCTGATAACCAGAGGTGGAAAGTAACTTTGTACATTTACTCAAGTACTGTTGCCTACTTAAGTACAGTTTTGAGGTACTTGTACTTTACTTGAGTATTTCCATTTTATGCTACTTTATACTTCTACTACACTTCACTACAATTCAGAGGCAAATATTGTTCTTTTTTTCTTCACTACATTTGTCTGACAGCTTTAGTTACAAGTTACTTTTCAGATTTATTAATACAAAATATAAATCAACTAATAAATTAGGATGTATTATTATAGGTTAAGCTACCCAGCAGGATATAAAGTAATTAAAATTAGCTCCACCTTTACCTGCTACAAGATTAAAGCGATGAACACATGGATGCATAAATAATCATAATCCGATAATATATGATTCTGAAAGGGGCCATTCTGCATAATGAATATTTTTACTTTTTGTACTTTAAGTATATTTTGATGCTAATACTTTTGTACTTAAGTAACATTTGAATGCAGAACTTTTACTTGTAACAGAGTATTTCTACACACTAGTATTGCTACTTTTACTTAAGTAAAAGGTCTGAGTAGCCTACTTCTTCCACCTCTGCTGATGACAACACATCAGCTGCCGCTACATTGTAACGGCACGCGGCTGCAGATCACCAGCTGCGTGCGCCGGTCGCTACACAAACTGAGCGGCAGAGGGAGCGCGAGCGCGACGACGAGGGGCTCGGTTCCTGTCGTGCCGGGCTGCTGGTGATGATGATGAAGGAAGGCTGGAGCCGCGCAGGCGCACCGGCTACAGTCTCCGGTCGGGTTTCCATGGTTACCACACAATAGGAGACGGGACAGGGGGCTGCGTGAAGGGGAGAGAGGGAGAGAACGACAGCAGCGGAGCGGAGGGGAGGAGAGGAGAGGAGAGGAGGGGAGGGGAGGAGGAGGAGGTCTGCAGAGCCGCTTGACTGGACACACCGCTGCAAGCTTTTCCCAGACAGACAGACAGACAGACAGACAGGGAGCTGCTGGACAGACACACAGCACAACAGATTTATCTGTCCATTTGTTAATTGTTTAATTATCCCAAACGAGTTGGAGCTTTCTTTGTTAAGTCGCTGACACTGTTACTAAAATGCTGTTTGCTCTTTATTGTCCACCTTTCAGCTTGTTAGGCGAATTAAATGAGGCCTTTAAGAACAAAGACCCGGTGGACATTTCTCCCTCCTCAGGGTTCCTCGCGAGATTAGGCCAAATATCTGGTTATTGAGTCTGAAGCAGAGCCTCTCCATACAGTAAAGGTGACTCTGGAGGGACTAGGCAACAGAGACAGAGAGAGACCCTCCCTCTTGATCCCCTCCCTCTTCAGAGTTTTGGCCCTCTCTCTGCGCCTCTCTTCCTCCTCCTCCTCCTCCTCCTCCTCGAGCCTCCCCCTCTCTCCTCATGCAAATCACGCCCTCTCCTCTCTCCCTTTCTCTCACCCGACGTGCATCCCTCTCTCTGGCTCACCCCTCCGCTAAAAAATTGTGACTGTAAGACCGGAGAGGGGT
>NTHP01000527.1:288821-303434 GCA_003416845.1 Oplegnathus fasciatus
GGGGGGGTGGCGGCGGCCCGGCGGCCCCATATTCCCAAGATGTTTGCTGGAGTCTTCTGCAGAGTGCCATCCAAAATGCAGTCTACCAATCAGCACCTTTTCTGCTCTTATTATCTGTTGTTTCAGTGCTATAGCACCCAATTATACTATACCCAAACCAGTGCTTTCTGTTGGTGTGAGTGGGTTAACCTATTGTGCCTGTGGGTTTTGCTGCTGTGGTGAAGGCAGAAGGCAGAGAGGAAACTGTTTTGAGCGCAGTGAAAAGCAGTTGTGCCAATACAGTGTGAAGCATGCTGGGAATTTAAATATTATAACAGTGCTTTTGCAGTTTTAAACTCAGATGTTTTCATGTTTTCATAATGTCACAAATTCTGGAACTCCACACTTGGCGCAGATAGCAAACGACATTGCTTATTACTGCATCCTTACATGAACAAATGTTCTTTTGCAAAACATTGAATCCTCTGTAGGATTTCCATGCAGATACAGACTGAATAATGCCTTCTTTGTTTATGCTTCTTTACAGGTTTTGGTAGCTCTCATGGTGTAACACACAGCCCAGTCAGTAAGCAACAGGAACCAATTCAGTCCCTGCAATGGCTTGTGTTGTAAAATGGACGTTTTAAAGAAGAAATAATGAAAACACGGACACACAAAGAATCGGTATGAACAAGGCCTACGAGGTCTATTTTTTACAATGGTTTCAGGGATTGTGTACCTGTAATGGTTCTTGTGGTATATTTGGGAATATGGCTACATCATAATTAGTTCAATATGTGATAGTATTTCAAAATATCCACGATGACTAAGATTATTTATTTGGTTGTGAGATTCCACGTTTATGTTTTACTCTTTCCTCTGCTCCCTCTTCTCTGTGTCTTTCTGGCTTCTCCTTATTATGGCCTGTTCTTCTTTTCACCTCCCTCCCCTTTTTATTCTCCACTTGTTGTTGCCCTTGCTACATTCCACCTTGAATTGAACGAACTTGACATTCTTTTGGCTTGTATTAACTCTATCTTCACTACAATCCACACATCTCCCTATGTCTCTCTGTGTATCTCCTTTTTTCTGTAACCTGTTTACCTTGTTTTAACATTTAATGCTTTCCCCCTCCCTTCCATATTTTCCTCTTTTGCTGGACTTTGGGTTTTGCAGATGCCCATGCGCAGTGGGCGGCGGCGTGGGGCGAGCGAGGAGAGAAGGGGTAGACGCCCGCACCCCAGCCCCACTCGCCCTGAACGCAACGATAGACAGACGGTTAGAGCCTACCTCTTTTGTCTCTTTTTCTTTGCTGTCATTGTTTTGGCCATAAGTTTACATGTGTGCATGCAAGTACAAGAGTTATAAAGGATAAAGAACTGTCTCTGTGTATTGAATTTTGTGTGTGTGTGTGTGTGTGTGTGCTGTCTGCGTATGAGTCATCAGTATGATTGCCACAGACATACCCTTGCAGTGTCAGTATTGTTCGATAGTGTGTTTTACAGCTTAGCACTTTCAATTCTTTGATGTTTCGTGTTTGACATCGATGTTTGGTGTGTGTGGATGCAAGTGTGGCTTTGTTCTAAAAACAGTCATAGGCCCGTTAGGGATTCAAAGGCATCACTACAGAATTAAAAGTCTTGTGTTGTTTTAGCAAAGAGGTGCTGGTGAGGAATTGGCTGGAAATCGCTTCAGTCGCAGATCACAAGGGCATGATTCATCAGAGAGTGAGGGGGAGGAACTTGTGTCTCCTCCAAAGAGGCAGAAAGTTCAGGTTTGTGTTATATTTCATCAACCTGTTATATAAAGACTAATTATGAAGCTTTGTTTCAGCTAAATCATCCAAAAGGCACTGTCTAAGCTATTAAGAGTTACATTCTTTGCTTCTACAAATATATAGACAGCCAATAATACCACATTCACAAAATTTAAATCTTTACCTCATCCACAAATTATCTTTTCTTGTCAGGATTCGGCCTCTACCCCAAACCCTCCAACATCAACACACTCGACTGACAGCTCGGCTCCTTCCACTGTCCCACCTCCAACCTCAGTTGCCAGCCAATCCCGCGAGAGTGACAACGAAGATGGCCAATCCCAGGGCAGTAGGAGTTCAGTTGTAGGGAGCCTGGCCAATAGCAGCAGTAGTCTGAGCAGCGGGCGGGATATAGACCAGGACAATCGTTCCTCGTCCCCAAGTCTCTCCGCTTCCCCTTTGGGTAGCCTGGACTCTGACTCCGATGGCCCCGACTCACCAAAGCAAGGAGAGAGGGAACGGGAGAAAGGCAAGGAGGGAGGAGTGGGGAAGGTAGCAGGAGAGGATAGGAGAGCTCTACGAGAGGGGAGAGGGGAGGAGTCCTGTGGAGGTGGAGAAAAGCGGGATGTGGATGCACGAATTGAAGACTGTCCGTCTCTTAAGCCCCCCTCCACTCCATGCTCTTCTTCTGGTCTGACTCCCTCTCTCCGTGGAGCAGGGGATTCATCAAACGACAGCAATAGCGGGAGAAAGTCTTACTTCTCCCTGGATTCCAAATTGATGTGTAAAGTCGAGTATGGTGGACCAACGGGCATTGACGGTGCACTCAGTGGCAACAGAATGAATTCCAAAGCCAGCACACAGTGTGTGACCAAGACAGCTATCTCTGGAGGAGATTTTTCCCTTAACAGCCCCAACATTCCCCACTCTTTGCCCCCTCCTCTTCCTCCTCCACCTGCCCTGAAGCCCTTGGAGCTTGGGGGACAAAACCTGCCTGCTGAGGTTAAGACAGAAAGAGACAAAATAGAAAAGGCAGACAAACTCCTGGACAAGGCTCAGTCCACTCCTCCTTCTCTGTTGCCACAGACTGGCCCCCAGCCACAGTCCCAGTCCCAGCCTCAAACCCAAACCTCCACCCACCCTCACCACTACAGCTCGACCAGCTGGCAGGGTGGCACAGCAACTGGTTGCCAGGGGAGCTGGGGCTACACCCGTTACCCTGGCAACCACCACCCACACCAACCACAGCACCAGCCCCCAGTGCAGCAGCAGCAACTTCCCTCTGTTTACAACCCTCCGTCCTCTCGCCACTCCTCCTCCCACCCCTCTTACCTTCCCCATCCTCACCCCCAACCCCACAGGGAGTACCTTCCCAGGTACGCTGGAGGGGGAGGGGACAGAGAGAGGGGGGCTGCAGGAGAGAGGGAGAGGGGAGTGAGGGGGGAGTGTGGGGGGAGGGAGATCAACAGGGAGTTCTCTGCTCCCATTGGCAACAGCAGCAACAATAGTAGCGGGGGTAATAGTAATAGTACTTGTGGTGGGATGGGTGGGTCCAACAGCATCCAAAGCAGGGAGTTTGGGGGTCTGTCAGTGGGTCAGAACCGGGAGTTCCAAGGTTCTGGGAGAGATGGACCGAACTTGGGTCCTGAAAGAAGAGACTTTGGTCCAGCTTTCAGAGACAGAGAGCGAGAACGGGAAAGGGAACGGGATGCAGGGAGGGAGTTTCCTCTTCCAAACCAAAATCAGAGTAGAGACTTTGGCCCCAATGGAACTGGAGGGAGTCATCCCAGAGACAAAGATGGAGGCAGATGGGGTGAGTTTGGGGGCCAAACGAGAGAGGTTGTAGGCAACAGTAACCCAAACAACAACTCCATCCCCCAGGGAAACCCCCCAAGTTCAACCAGCGGGCTACCTGTCACCCCCATGCTGAACCGAGACCCACCTGCATCACCCCAAAACAACCCCACTCACCCTTCCCATTCCTCCCTGCCCCCACACCCCCACCCACATCCCCCAAACTCATCCAACCGAGACTTCCCTCCTCCCATGGACCAGGCACAAACTCCCTCCTCTGGAGCAGACCACTTTCACAGAGAGTATCCTCCCACTGGAGGAAAAGACTTTCCTGCTGGGGCGCCTCCTTCCACTGGCACAAATCGAGAGTACCTCAGCCCCCCTGGGGTGACTCCAAACCTGGGACGAGAGTATTCAGGGCCTGGAGGAACCCATCACCCCCACCCATCTCACCCCCACTACCAATCTGGGCCCAGAGACAGAGAGAGAGACTCAAACCTGCGAGAGTCTGCTCTGTACCAAAACCGTGGAGGTCCAAATCAACCTCCTGCGCTCTCTCCTTCCTCCTCCTCCAGCCATCATGGACACCCTCCGAATGCCTCTTATCCCCCTCCACCACCTCAGCCTCCTCTACCCCCACCTCAATCCTCCCACACCCAGCCACCCCCATCAGGTATGACACCCAATGTACGCCCCCCACACTACCAGTCCTCCGCCCAGACTCCCCCAACACCCCTATCTCCATTACCCAGCCCATCCACAAATCAGATGGGAGGCTTCTCATCTTTTCCCCCTGGCTCCTCCTCTGGGCCCAACATGCCACTCCCTGGGCCGGGTGTGTCATCCAGCTGTTCACCTGGATGTCGTCCCTCCCCTTTCCATGGCACTTTGAACAGCCACCCTCCATTCAGTGGAACGTACCACTCCAATGGGAACAGCAGCAGTAACATGGCCAACAGCAATAGCAACAGTAGCGCACCGAATAGCAGCAATACCAACTCGCAATCACTCTCACCTCAAAATGTCTCAAAAGGACCTCCACCTCTTAGTAACTCAGCCAACAGCAACAGCATATCAACCCCCGCCTCCAGTTCTTCACTCCCTGGTGGAGACGGACATTCAGATTCAGGCCCACCCCCCACACCTGTTATCAAAGAGGAACCAATAGAAGACAGGGAAGAGAGTGAAAGCCCACCACCAGTGTTGAGAAGCCCCTCTCCTGAACCCAAAGCTGTAGACATTCCCATCCACGCCAGCCAATCAGCACGGTAAAGTCAAAATGACATCACCATCCTATTTGTGTCACTCTGTTCAGTCTCTCTTCATGTGATGAATGTAATTAACCGTAATGGTAATTGTTATGATGGTGATTCTGGCTCCTGATGGTTGTTGTAATGATGTACTACACTGCTGTGTCACTCGGGTCTAGGTTTCACAAGGTCCTTGACCGTGGCAGCGGGAATTCCTGTGCTCGCAGTGATGTCCTCTTTGTCCCATTGGACGGCTCCAAACTGTGGAAGAAGAGGAATGAGGTGATCGAAAGGGCACGCAGGGAGGTCGAGCAGCGGGCAAGAGACCTGAGAGAAAAAGAGAGGGAGCGAGAGAGGGAGCGTGAGCGCGAGAGGGAATTGGATCGACATCTACAGGTGTGCACATTTGAGCATGATAATTATGTAGCGTGTCAGATTTAATGGATTTGATGTAGATTAAATTGATCACTGTAATGCGAGGGGAGTAAAGCAAATCAGGACAGATGTGATTTACTGTCTTTTACTGTTTTTCTCTGCAGCAGCAGAAGGACGTCAACGCTGGAGGGGGTCGCCAGGGCTCCTCTCTCTTCTTTCCCTCCTCCTCTTCTATCATCCTTGATTCTTCATCTTCTTCCTCCTCTTCCTCGGGCAACTCTGTCTCCCACCCTCCCCCTCACCCCCAGCATCATCCCTCACACCCGCATGCTCACCTTGCTCCAGCGCACCATCTCCACCCCACCCTCGCTCACTCTATCCCACACTCCCTCCTCCTGCCATCAATGGGCGGGGCATCAGCAGTGGTAGGAGGCCCTCAGGGAGCCCTGGGAATAGGTTTAGGAGGTCCATATCTGGGCCCCGACACCCCAGCGCTGAGAACCCTGAGCGAGTATGCTCGCCCTCATGCTATGTCTCCACTCGGGGTAGCCAGTCGTGCCCAGGCACACCACCCACAAGTTCACCATGGCCATCCCCATGTCCACCCCTCGTTCTTCCTCCCTCAGTTCCAGAATCATGCTTTAGGCCACCCGCATCACCTGCCTACCGATGCAGCTACAGCAGCAGCCATCTTGGGCTTTTTGTATGGTGGCAGCCTTGAAGGGGGTCCAGGTGTTGGAGGCCATGCTGGGGTGGCAGGAGGCCCAATACCCGGAGGGATTGGAGGTACAGGGTTGGGAGGAGTCGGCTTTCCTCATGCAATGGCCGCACATCGAGATCGAATAAAGCCGGGATTTGAATTTAAGAGTGACGAGCGGGTTTATCCACCAGGGTCCATACCTGATCCTGCAGCTCTTGCCCTTGCTCACTCTCATTCTCATGCCCATGCGCATGCCCATGCCCATGCCCATGCCCATGCCCATGCCAATGCGCATGCACACTCCCTGCTCCTTGGAGGAGGTGCAGCGGGAGCTAATGAGGTGTCACTCTATGGCACTCCTCCCCCAGCTCCCCCTGGCCCCCCGCATCTCCAGAACCCAACTCTGGCCCCAGTAACTCGACCTCCCAACCCTCCTGCCCCTCAGTCCCTGTCCAATCCACCTCCTTCATCTCTCCTCCCACCCTCTCTGCCCTCTCACCCATCATCTGCACCACCGGCTGCCCCCCCAGCCCCAGCAGGCCCTGCTGCTCCTCCGCCAGCTCCTCCTCCACCTGCTCCACCGACCTCCAACGCCGCCTCACTTCATCACCCAGTCCCCCATTCTTCTTTTCCCAGCTCCCTGTCCTCTCATCTGCCACCAGCCCCTGCCCCAGCCGCTCCCCCCGAGACCTACCCCACTCCCACTCGCTCTCCCGCCTCTTACGAGCGAGAGAGGAGTGGCGAAAGAGAGCGGGAGAGGGAGAGAGACAGAGCGACTTTGCCGGCCTTTGGGGAAAGGGAGCGAGAAAGAGAAAGGGAGAGAGAAAGGGGAGGAAGTGGTGGAGGCGGAGGAGGAGGGGGAAGTGGAGGAGGAACAGGTGGAGGAGGTGGAGGAGAGAATCTGGGGCGTCTTCAGATGTTAAACGTGACACCTCACCATCACCAGCATTCGCACATCCACTCACATCTTCACCTGCACCAGCAAGACACAGGTACCCACTGTTACTAACAATGCTGTCATTGCTTTGTACTGTGTACTAAAAATTAAAGAATAAGGCTAGTGTTACTTTACAGACCACAGACCTCCACTGTTGTCCAAAAACTATTAAAAACAAATCGAAGAGCCTCATCAAATAGAGCCACAATAGTCCTGTTTCCTCCTGTTTGAGAAATATTTGCGAAAACTACAATGCCCAGCTGATTTAGGAGATCACTGAGCCCTTTTTAAAAATCAAACTATATATTTGTGACCCATTTTTAAAGATTTACAGCTTCAGTAGGAACAAATGGGCTTGGGGTTGTTTGCCACAGACAGGGCAGGGAAATCGGAAAATACTGAAAGAAAAACAAAGAACATGAGCCTTATCCTTTAACTCCAGTATAAATCATTTTTGTATTGGTGTAGTTCAGCATTGAAAAACAGGTTTTCTATGATTTCAAGTGATACTGGGTCAGAGTTTTCTCCAATACATCTGACCCGTTTGTTCAAGTTCACTTGTTTTGTTCTTTAAGAGATGTTTGTTTGCTCAAATCTGAGTTTGGTAACACCAATTGGCAGAAAATGTTTGACAAGCAAAAGAATTCATACATATTTAAAGTTTAAATGTTCATATTAATATTTGCATTTCACATTTACAATAGGCACAATGGTGAGGTGTTAATACACATTCCACATTAACATTTTTCCAAAGTACAGTGTGTCACAGAAAACTTTTTTCCACTCTCCACTCACTGCTCACGACTCATGTTTGTATACTTATTTAGTTCACTTAAATTGCAAGCAAAAGCCATTATGTTCCCTGAATTTGTGTTGCATCCAGAATCCAGAGTTCTGTGACTTTATTCAACTGTCTAGGCTGTTTATTTGTCACCAAGAACCCAACATTAATTAAGTGTAGCATTAATGCCTTGTCATGCAGTGTGCCTCCTCTTTGTTTTGAATTCATGCTTATGATTAGACTCTTATTGAATATATCCTGTATTTCCTATTACATCACTGGCATCCAGCGACGGGCGGGGTTCACCCCCTGATGGACCCGTTGGCGTCGGGGTCTCCTTTGGCACGTCTCCCTTACCCAGGAGCCACATTAGGCACCCCCATCCTGGCTCACCCCCTCACTGACAGCGAGGTGCTACGCCAACAGCTGTTCGGTGAGGAGAAGGCTCCTCGTCCATGTACTTGTTCAGTTTTTTTCTCTAAAAACTCCACCGTGCAGAAAGTTTACGAAGAGACTTTTTGAATATGACAATGATGATTGACCTTGGTGCCCTTTCCCCTCCTCTCTTTCTCCGTTTTCCTTTTGTATCCCCACCTGCCCCTCCTCTTTCCTCTCTGTTTACAGGTGCTCCTTTCCGTGACCTGCCCCAGCCGTCCTCTCTCACTGGTCCCATGTCAGCAGCCCACCAGCTCCAGGCCATGCAGCAGGCCCAGAGCGCAGAGCTGCAGATCCAGAGACTGGCCCTGGAACAACAGTGGATCCACCACCATCACCACCACTCCCTCACCCAGGACGAGTATTACAGGTACAGAGGCTGTATGTGTGTGTATGTGTGTCCATTGTAACTGCCACTGTTAATGCAGTAGAGATATAATATGTTCTGCAAGGTTGCAGTTGAGGATTGTTTTCATTGTCGATTCATCTGTTGATTGTTTTTTTTTATTAAATGATCTCTGCTGTGGAAGGTAGCGTGGCTGTGTGGCACACGGGGTGTTTTCTCTACCCATAAGTGTCGTAAAATGTACATAACCTCTGTACTTAGTGCTGTAAAATGCAACTTATAGATTCAAATAACACTTTTAAAATGTATCCAAAAACAGCCTTTGATTTGGGAGTAAAAGCGTTGTTGTCTG
This sequence comes from Oplegnathus fasciatus, assembly GCA_003416845.1. Classification (NCBI taxonomy): domain Eukaryota; kingdom Metazoa; phylum Chordata; class Actinopteri; order Centrarchiformes; family Oplegnathidae; genus Oplegnathus; species Oplegnathus fasciatus. Next base: position 297,527 of record NTHP01000527.1, read on the forward strand.
AGATGCAATTGAACTTTTCTCCAAACTTTGAATTGCACCCTAACATGGATTCTCCTCTGAACTTTTAGTCACCTGAAGAAGGAAAGTGACAAGACCCTGTGAGGGGGGGGGGGCACGACGAAGAGCAGCATGGAGAAACCCAGAGGGAGAGTGTGTGCAAAATTAAACGAATAACGCTAAACAAAAGCACTGAAAACAATGAAGGAACAAAGACTCAAATCAAAAGCTGGACTAATGGACAGGGAGTTCGCTGAAGAAGATTTTGAAGGATTAACAAAAGAGGGAGGAGGGCGTGAAAATGTTGCACACAGTGCTTGTTAACTGCACCACGGTGAGGGTCCAGACTCCAGCGCTTCCCTGCATAATGTTCTCAAACTCCAGTCCTGTTTTGTATCGTGCTCTGTACAGTATATTAGAAGGGGGCGGCAATAGTGAAGTACAGTATGTGTAAAATACTTGATGCCAGAAGGAATGTGTACATGAGTCTCTTTTATGTCATTGCATGTAGCTAGGCGCTTATTCTGAACTGGTGGAACTTTTGGTTCTATTTTTAGTAATTACCCCCTCTTTTGTATCTGAGGGGTGTTCTATATGCATGAGACCAGCAATTTAGTGTTATGTTATGTTTATGATCAATAGTATTGTTATTATGATTAATGTTGTCTGTTTGTTGATAATGATATAATTATATATACAGTACATATTATTTGTATTATTTTTTTACATTTTCATGGTATGGCAGTCGGTTTTTATTTTTATTTTTTATTTTCAATTTACCTTGTGAAACAAGATGCAAATGAAGGCAAAAAAATCTGGAAATAAATTATAATCTTTTTTTGCTAGTCTCTTGCGTATTCATGCGTTCACTATTTTTTTTTCTTTTCTCTCACATACGTTCAGACCGTTTGCCCTGTCTTTGTTTTATACAAGTCACTCATGCACAAAGCATATCAAATTCCTCTCTCTCCTCCCCCTCCCCCCTCTCTCTTTTCTGACTCCCCCTCTTTCTCCTCCTCGGCCCGTCCCTCCCTCTCTCTCTCTCTCTTGGTGAGTGTAGCTAATAGGAGACACATGGGATGAGTGTGAGACATGGGAGTTGAGTCGCTCCAGTGAACACCAGCCACCCTGTAGAGCGAGCATTCCTCGCTGCACTGTAAAAATGGAAAGAAAAAGAAAAAAAATATATAAAGAGAAAAATGGAAAAGGAGAAAGAAAGGAGGAGCTGTGAAAGTGTGATTTACGGACACTGCTGAAGGCTCAGGGCTGTGTGTGTTCTCACCGTGTCCGGCTGGAGGAATCTCCTTCAAACGGACACAGATCAGTGAATACGGCCTTCACGTTGCAAGACAGAATCACTGCTGGATGGCAGATTTGGGGACATGTAGATTGAACAAACTTAACAATATTGCAGCTTTCATTTTTTGTTATAATGATGCACTCTTGTCAATTTAAATTGTCTTACAGTGTTCTCCAGATGCCTAAAATCTTTTTTTATGCACTAAAAACTCCTTATCTTGATGTTGATGATGGCGTTGATTGATAGCCTTATCTGTAGGAATCATCTCGGTCAGGATAGGGATATTGGATGCGAGGCATGCTACAGTATGTGGAATATATACTGTCTAGGGCATGCTTGTGAGTTGGTATGTAGGTTGTGTGTCATTAAAAGTCACCTTGAATAAGTGTGTCAACATAATGTAAAGAATCTTCTAGCAGGACAAATCTGATTTCCCCCCTCTGGTGACATCGCATCTGGGGGATATTCTTAGCACTTCATCAGTCCTTTCTCAGGATGTTGTGAGAGGTGTGGATGAAAGATGAAAGGCGTGGTTTGAACACTGCATTTCATATAGGCTTAGTATTATTATTATTACAGCCTCTTTTGGTAATTTTGGATGTAAAATAAAGGTTATTATTAGTAGCTGTTGTTTTCAGATCTGGGACAAATTTTAGCAAATAATTCTTATTCTTTCATATTGACCTACTTTTAGTAGCAGATACGAATAGTTTAGTGCATCAGGATAATGCACAGTGTCAGGTGAATTTTAAATCTCAGGACTTCTAAGAACATCCCTGTGGTTTATGAAATTATCTGTAATTAATTGTATTGTCACTGGTGACAGACCCCCAATCTGGCAGCAGCAAGATTGAAAATACCACAAATGATTTGCCAACACTTTTGGTCCCACATGTGATACCAATTTGTGTGGATTAAACAAACAAGGCCACAGATCAACTTTCCTCTTTTATTATATGATGAGATTTCAATTAAGAGATGATGCCAAAGTCATGCAAGCCTGATAAACTCTAAAATGTTCCCCCAAATAACATGTACTCCTTCTCTTGAACACCTAAATAAACATGCCCAAACACTTAACGTCTAGTCATCATTCATTTGCCGTGGGAGATGCATAAATACAAAACAAGTGAATACAAATGAATACAAGCTCTACATGCGATGGGATTTAGCTATCCCCTGTGGCATTTATCCAAAGAAAGCATTCATGCAGACGCTCGAAGAAAAAGTTAAAAATATGGCACACTAACCTCCAAATGTTGCCACAGACTATATCAAGCTACACCGTCATAGACCTCATGTTTGGATTTGATGCTGGCACAGCATACCCTGAACAGTGACTAATTTGGTTTAGTCCCTGTCCCACAGCTCCCTCCAGCAAAAAAAAATAAATCTTCCTTTCTCCACTTTCCCTTTTCATTCAAGCTCTGAGAGACAGTTTTAACACACTTCATCACACTTCATGCATCCTCTAGCTAACTTATTTGCTCCACAACCATCTTTCTCCTGCTGGAGCTGTCATACTTCATGAAGTTTGCCCTATGACCACCACTAACCCTTTATTGCACCTGTCCGCTGTCCCTCGCTGCTACTCTGCTTCTCTTATGGTCCATTTTTGTCCATTCACAGTAGCCGTCACACTCCTATCAGGACTTTAGACCCACATCTCCAATTTTACTGTTGCAATTCTACACTGGAGCTCCTCTGTTTCATTCAATTAGATACAGAATGTTTTTCCCAATGCCATTGAGGGATACTGCCCTGGTCAATGAAACCTCTGATGGAGCAAACCCTCCAACATCTCATTCATCTGCAGGAGTGCCATCTCAGCCAGCAGCATTAACAGACAAACTGCAAAGTGGCACAAGTGCTGGCTGAGAACAGAGTCTATTGCCTTTTTCAACCTCCTCTCACCCATGCGATCAATCTCTGCTGACCTCTTGCTCACTCCATTCCAGCTTGCAGAAGATGTTCCCACAGGATCATGTCCAGGCATCGCAGGGCATTTTTAAGTGGCTGAGGACAACCTGTGGGTGACCAGAGCTCTCTGCCTCTGTCCACTACACACCAGAGATGTGCAGCTTAAAACTGGTCTGGCTAGGCCTGGAAATGGTGTTCACTGGGTCTAGGAGCAGGGTTACAACCTATCCTGTATGGAAGATCCCACTTTGAATTCAGTTGCCCTGTTATTTTCCCTCCCTTGTTTTTCTTGTCCTCTCTGGATACAAAGCAAGCTAAGCTAGGGTAGGCTGGTTTTTCCAATGTAGTACTTTGTGTCTTTTTCTACTTCATATTTTTATTATTTCATTGACCTGGCCAAGGTGTTTCCTGCCCACCGCCCAATGCATACTAGGAGAGGCTCCAGCCCCCCTTGACATTAAATATATACATGTATATAGGTATATTCAGGTGTAGAAATGGATGGGTGGGTGTATGTAGTAGGATATGTTCTTGCACAACAACATCTTCCACAATTAGAAAAAGAACTGATTATATGTTCTGCTATTCATTGGTCAAGTCCATACGTAAATCTTGCTACCATTAATCATTTAAGGTCAGCAGGTTTATAGCGTCTCTGAGGCCAAATAGATATTTTTGCTCAATGTTGAAGATGAAAACACTCAAATCCAGAATCACGAGGTTGACTGGAGAAATAAGAGAGTTAGTTTGTAAAGTGTCTGCTCTAATATGGATAGAAATGGAAACAGTGGAGTGTCGGCAAGTTAAAGGCACAGAAAAGGATGAAAAAACTTCATTACTGTGAGGATCATTAATTGTGGTAACGCTTCTGTTGGATCAAATGTAGGGTTTGAACATAGCGGAAAGTTGTTATTAAAGACAGCGTAGTCCATCAAGATGTTTTGATAGCATGGTTTGGCACATCTCAAGAAGCTGAAAGAAGGTTTTTGATGCTGATAAATTCATTCCCAATGTGTCCAAATGAGCACTGTTTCATTCATATACTTTTCAGTGCACAGTAGCAGCTGGAGGATTCAAACAATCACAAGGTCAGTGTTTGAAATAAGTGTTGCATTACACCAATAATGTCAAATCAAATAAATCAAATGTAGAAAAATAGATTTACCAAACAAAAAGCAGAATAAACTGGTAAAACCACCAATTAAAGCTGTCTTTGCCTTTTTCAAATGATGGTAGGAGATTTTCAGCAAGTATATTTGTTTCCTCAGATACCTGAAACATTGTGAACCCATTTAATGGGAACAAAGAGTGAGGGAGCCCTTTGGCCACAGAGTTAATGAGAAGCACATTGCTCTTTTGGAGATTCAGTGTAAAACCTATCTCTGGTATTTTCTGAGACATTCTACCAAACAGCAGAGACGGTGTGTTGTAACATCACACATTAAGGTCATCTCCACTGTAGGGACACCCCTAACTTCTCCATACAAGCAGGAGTGAAATCTGTGTTCGGAGCAACACTCCAGGCCTTGGGTTTACCCACATGAATTGGAGCAGAGCCCCGGCACATAATTCAGCTTTATTTTAATCCAGATTTTCAATTTCAAAGAGATATTGTGTCATCATTTTAATTGTCTGCTCTGCACACTTGTCCTAATTGGTTTACTGCACCAAGCACCTGCGCGTACGTGAGAGCTCTCAGAAAATCTCTCTCCAATAAGTGAGTGTCCCCTGAAATAATAGTCCAGTTCATCAAGATGTTCCTGAACATTATGAGACGTGAATGAAGTGTACGTGCTGGCCACTTACCACAGCCATTTTCAGCATCTCAAGTATTTCTTCAAGCTCGCTAACATATGAAAAAGGATTCCTGTGAACTGAAAAAGGCTGTACTGAAATGTATGTGTTGGCACCTTGAACCTGGCTGTGACCACAGTGAACTCTGTATTCACAGGGTGACGACTGTGTGTCTAAACTAAACTTCAATACTTTCACCTGTGAATGAGACCATGAAAGACTTGTATTTACTATTTACGACACAAAACATTGAACTACCACTGCTGCTGCATGTCTATACTCTGGCCGACAGTGGTGGAATGTATCTAAGTACATTTACTCAAGTACTGTACTTAAGTACAAATTTCAGGTACTTTTACTTTACTTGAGTCTTTGCTTTTCATGCCACTTTCTACTTCTTCCACCACATTTCAGAGGGAAATATTGTACTTTTTTTTTGTTACTTTACACATTACCATTTTTGCATATAAAACATGTAAAGAGCTTATAAAATATGATGTTTTGTTGTAAATTAAACTACCCAAAAGTATATACAAGTACAGCTGCAATGATTAGTCAATTAGTTTATTGACAGAAAATTAATTGTCAACTATTTTGATAATTGTTTAAGTAATTTTTTAAGCAAAAATGTCAAACATTTCATGGTTCCAATCTCTCAAATGTGAGGATTTGCTGCTTTTCCTTTTAATTATTTCAATTTATTTTTAATAATTTTGAGGTTTGGACTGTTGGTTGGACAAAACAAACATTGTGAAGGTGTCACTTTGGGCTCTGGGTAATCAATCGATGAATCGAGAAAATAATCAGCAGATTAATCCATAATAAAAATAATCATTAGTCCCATTCAAAATTGTCTCCAACTCAACCAAATACAGCTGTGAAATCCTGCTTTCACAT
>NTHP01000527.1:304124-311624 GCA_003416845.1 Oplegnathus fasciatus
AAGGTAGTAATGTACTATAACAGTCACAGGGGACATTTTTCTGCATTGAGTACCTTTATTGTTACTTCACACTTTAAGTACATTTTCCTGATAATACTTACATACTTTTACACAAGTAACATTTTCAATACAGGACTTTTACTTGTAGCAGAGTATTTTTACAGTGTGGTATTAGTACTTTTACTTAAACTTAAGTAAAGGATCTGAATAGTCCCTCCACCACTGCCAGCCAACATGGTGACTCACAGCTCCCCTGCATTACAAATCCCAATTTCACCCCTGAACATAAGTAATGGCTTCATAATGACAGCAAATAGAAAGGGCAGCAGGGGGAACCCTGTCTAATCTCACCCTGAGGAGGGAACTGGACTGACTGTGTGTTTTGTTGTGTGAACCAGAGCAACATCCCAAGTTTATAGCTTGTGCCAAATACACTGTGTAGCCAAAAGTGTGTGGACACCCGAACAGTAGACCCACATGTTTGTTGAACATCTCATCCCAAAACCATGGGCTTCAATATGCTGCTATGGCCTCCACTCTCCTAAAAAAGGGCTTTCCACAAGGCTTTTGGATCCTGGCTGCAGGGATTTGCTCCCATTCAGCCACAAGAACGTTAGTGAGGTCGGACACTGATGTTGGCCGATAAGGCCTGGCCCACTGTGAGCGTTCCAACTGGTCCCAAAGGTGTTCTGCCACAACTAACTCAGAGAACCTTTTCTTTATGGGCCTCACTTTATGCACCTGGGCATTATCACTTTGAAACAGGAAAGGGCTTTCCCTAACTGTTGCTATATAATTTGAAGTACACTGCATACTGTAGCTGTACCCTAAATAGACCTTTTTCTGGCTGACATTTTGACTGTTCACAGTAGGAAAAGCACAGGTGTTAAGGTGTTACTAATAACATTAACGATGGTTCCATTGTATTTAAGTGTTCCAGTAGGCCATGACAGTCAGCCAGTCTGCACAAGTCCTATAGGAACTAAGAGGGGTGTCCGCATACTTTTGTCTATGTACTGTAAACTGCTGTCAAGGACCGCAACTTGTGAGAGAAAAAAAATCTATTTACAGCCACAAGCGTGTCTGCCAAACCTGCCAGTGAGTTGGACGTTACAGCGTGCACCATCAGCCAGGACAAACAGTGTGCTACCAGCCCGCCTCCCAGGAGCTTCCAAGTTAAAATTAATTCATGCTAATTAATACTACTGTGCTTTTGGAAACTTGCTCCTTCAACCACCTGTTTCACTCTCTGCCTGAACTCACAAGCTCACAACTCCTACTCCTAATAGTGCCTGATGTAAATCTTTCACTAGAGGGACACTGCTGCTAGTTTCCCCTTCGGTCCATGAAGTTCATACAGTGATTTGTCAAATATAAATCATAAATTATGTATGATGTGGTCATAGATTCTCTTAAAGCCCCATTGAATATAATTGCATGTGAACATTTGCTGCTATCTTTGTGTTCCTTTTAGCCAATTTATTCATATTTATAAAAACCACTTTGAGGTTTAGACTTACCCGCCATGTAGATCAGTCATTACAAACTCCTGCTGTGCTGCTAAATATAGTTCAAAGCCACACAACCTCATTTTAAATTCTAGTGGAGATCCCAAAGTTTCACATGATACCATTAATATTGAGCTGTGTTTTGGGAACATTTCTATAAAATGATGCACAACACATCTGGAATATTTGAGTCTTTCAGTTGAACATTTCACTCAGTGTGGATGTCATATAGCTTCAATGAAGAGTTGGAATGAGCTGACACAGAAGCTATGCGTGATACTGTCAGACAATGTGGAATCAGATTATTTTTCCAAAACAAAATGCTACTTAAGTGGACATAAAAGAGGAATAAGCAGTGGTGGAAGAAGCACTCAGATCTTTTAGAGTAGTAGAAACACTCTGTTACCAGTAAAAGTCATCCAGTAATGCATTAGTGTGTAAATCTCTTTAACATTGCAGCTGGTAAAGGTGGAGCTAATTTTAATTACTTTAAATACTGCCAGGTAGCTTAACATATAATAATACATCATCATTTATTGTTGATTATATCTTGTATTAATAATCAGAATCTGTAAAGAAACTAGAGCTAGTGGAGTAAAAAGTATATTTCCCTCTGAAATGTAGTGGAGTAGAAGTATAAAGTACCAGAAAATGGAAAAAGTCCCTCAAAATTGTACTTAAGAACAGACCTTGAGTTACTTTCCACCACAGAGAATAAAGGGTTACCACCCTCATATTTTGAATATTTTGCCTGTAAGAAGGCTACTGGCTGAGAGCACTGTCAGTTCCCAGAAAAGCAGTACAGAGTCTGAACGCTGCCAAATACTCCAGATTGATGGGAAGTTGTGAATGAAATGCTGTTACTGCCACCTACTGGAGTCCTGAGCAACCCCCCTGCAGCAGAGGGCAGAATACATTAAACAATATCAAACTAAGCATTTAGAGTATTCACATTTTATTCTGTAAGAATACATGTACCATATGTCTTTATAAAATGCCTGTGAATGCATATTTCTACACATCATTTACTGCAGCTCGTGTTTATGTGCACAAGGCTTAATGAGGTCCATGCACAGTTACCCACATAGTCCACCACTACACATAGAAAACAGACGTTACATTCTTTGTTCGCACCCATTTGGTGTTTTATACTTAAATTATAGATGGCTAATATGAATCTAGTGGACATTAGTGCCATTTCAGAGTCATACAGGCATGTTCTCTCTCTTGTGCACACTTCTCATGTGCCTGCCGAGGGACTCCATCCATTTGAAGGATTTACCACAGTAATTACAGACAAAGTGTTTCCCTTCAGTGTGGATCGTCTGGTGTCTGTTCAGAGCGCTCGTTGTGATAAAAGTCTTCCTGCATATTTCACATCTGTAAGGCCTCTCTCCTGTGTGTGTCCTGATGTGAGCTGCCAGGTGGGAGCAGTTGCTGAAGCGCTTTTCGCAGACAGAGCAGCAGTAGGGCTTCTCTTTACTCTCCTCGCAAGCAGTGTTGCTGTTGTTGTGGTTGTTGGGGTGGAAGGGCAAGGTGGGGTCCTGCAGGCTGCTCCTCAGACTGGAAGGAGACGAGATGAAGTCTTTGATGTCTGATTCGAGGCTCTCCAGCTGCTCCGCGTCGTGGCCCATCCAGAAATCCCTGTGGCTCTTCTGTTGCTCCTTCTTGACCTGCGAGGGCTCTGGGTGCTCCTGCTCCATGCTGCTGGCCCCATCCTCCTCACAGTGCTGGGACTCAGGAGCCTCCACTGCAGGAACTGACTGATGGTGCTGCTGCTGAGGAGGAGGATGGTGATGGTGGTGATGGGTGTGCTGCTGCAGCTGGGCTCCAAGGCATCTATCCAACCGGGGCTCTAGGTAGAAGACAAATAATAACATGCAATTTAACTCAAAAATAACGCAAAGCTGCATGAGGTTTGGTTGCAACCAGACTCCAGTCAAACCAACCTGACTTGAGAAGCTTGAGCTGCATCCTCAGACGACTGATTTCTAGATCTTTTGAGCGAGAAATCTCCTCTTTGTACTCGGCTATCGTCTTTTCAACAGCTCCAAATATCTCCTCCGCCGCCGCTGTCAGTCTGTCGCTGAGAAAAGCTTTCAGTGACTGCATTTCGGACATTAATACAGAAAATTAATAGCTTTTAGTCGCGCTAGGGGACGTTTTCTTGCGAGTCCCTGAACGTCACGCTTCGCTTGTAAACACGGACATGAGACCGAGCCACGCTGAGGGCTCAATGTGAGGTACTACCGTCCCCTGCTGGACCGGGGGTGCAACTGGGGGGTATCCAGGCTGCAGAGGGAGGGGGACAAAATAAAGGGAACACCTTATAAAATAATGCAGTGCAACACATTAACATAATATTTGTTGACCTCTCAGGGGCCCTGAAGTCTCCAGGTTGCCTGGGTGCAAATCACTTCGTGGTCATTTTATTAATTACACATTTGTTTGGCAATATGCGCCACGAAAAGCACAATTAAAAACTGAAATGATGAGGGCCCGAGGGTGGCTCCTGCATTCTTATCCAAGCTGGTGGTCTTGTCTTACACTGAGTGTCAAAATCTAGTTTTAATACTTTAACTAAAATTATGCTTACATGGTGTGAATTCATGTTTAATCAAATCATCACAAACATACAGCAAACCTGTGCCTGTACAAGTCTTTGTAGGACTATGTACATATTTATATGTATACTATGTACTATATCATACCTGATTAATGCTGTTGCTATACATATTTTCTTTTGTTCGTTTATTGTGTGTTGTTTTGATGTTAATGCTGTGTGCAGTGCAGTTTTGATCATGATGTTGTCATGTTTTGTTGTGAAAGAAAATAAGAACATTTTAAAAGGGACTATTGTATTAAATTGCATCATATTCTACAAGTATTCTTGTTGTCCTCCTCCTGTACACACCGACAGCGCTGTGGTCACTGGAAGTGGTTCAGTCCTGTGGCTGTTTCAACACAGTGAGAATATAAGGAAGATAAACACACAGGGACAGGCAAATATTTGGTTAAAACCAAGTGTTTGCTGAAGACAGACATGAAGATTGTGAAGGAAATCCAAAATTAAAGTTTGACCTCACGCCCATTTGCACTGATTCAAAATACTTGAATTTTTTATGTACTTCCTACATAAAGAATTCATGTTTATTAACCAATTAAAAACCATCTTGTGGGGTCATTTGGCTTCATGGTTAAGATGCGTATAACTGCAACATCCCTGCTTTGCTTCGGCATGTCATACCTGTCTCTCTTTCCCAGAATTCCCTCTCTGTATCTCTACACTCACTGTAGAGTGCTTAAAAAAACATTTAGGAGGGATTTTCAGAGAGAGATGTCTTTGCTTACTGGCTTGTGCAGCGAGTCTAGTATGATTAAAGTGTTATGTATACCAGAGAGTGAGAAGTATCAAGTGTTAGAAACCAACCAGGCTAAAATCTGACATCACTCTACACACTGTATTTAGACCTAATAAGAGACCTGAAGTGGGAATAAGGCCTTGTTACAACAAACACATGCTCAATGAGCTTTTTATTTTACAGTCTAACGCACATGAGTTTCTGTATGTACGTTTGTGATTGGCAAAGCTACAATGTCCCCCTGATACATGAATCTTTCACTGCTGTGTGTCTGTTTTAGTTCAGCGCTGGGATAAAAATAACGAATGCTTCTCTACATGGCATTGTCTTAACAGAAGTTCACTTCTGTAACGAGATACTCCCTCCCTGCCATCCTGAGAATACCACTGGGATTACTATCGTCTGTATATGAACACACAGCAGTCTGAAGAGCGGATTATGGAGCCTATTGGTATATATACACAAGTTAAATATAAGGAGTATGGAAGGGTTTCTTTGGAATAGACCTCATCAAGACAAACACAGGACACAACACACTCAAACAGTCTCTAAACCGTTTATTATAATGTTTCCTTACAGCCTTCCCACCCTTCCACCCATCGGCCATGACACAATATGATTAACATGTAATGGACGCTTCCCTCTCGGCAAAACAGCCGGCGAGAGAGCGGATCATGCACGTCTACAGGGAGGTAAAAGCCACAGAACATCATAATTACACAAAAAGAGACAGTGATATTAAAAAGACAAATGATTGACAAGAGCTGTGACACTGTTTACAGCAAAAAGTTCGTAAACTTTTCAAGTAAAAGGCGTGGACTGGCCGTCCACCTCAAGGTGTAGTTGTCAGTCTTTTACAGCTTGAGCACTTGGTGTGGAAGTTAGTATGCGCAGGCTATTCTCAGTGGACTTAACTCTTTTCAGTGCAGTACAGTGCATGTGTCAACCTGTCCCTTTTCTTCATGACGAAATATACCAAAAAAAATAAAGGAAAAGGAGGGAATGACGTCATTACACAAATACTTTGAATAAAAGGGGGAAGAGGACTAAGTGCTGAGAGTGAGAGATGATGGAACTGGATCGTCTGAATGGAGCCGGCCTCTGATCTGGATGCCGTCTCATTGTCGTTCTTTTTAGTTTTTTTAATGCCTTGGCGTTGATGATTTCAACAAACTCTGGCTTGAGGGAGGCTCCGCCCACGAGGAAGCCGTCGACGTCCTTCTGGGAGGCGAGCTCTTTGCAGGTACCACCGGTCACAGAACCTCCATAGATGATCCTCACAGAGTTGGCTACAGCCTCAGACACGTTGGTCTTAAGCCAACCCCACAGTTTCTCATGAACTTCCTGAGCCTGCTGTGGGGAGGCAGTCTTGCCGGTGCCAATGGCCCACACTGGCTCATAAGCAAGCACGACCTTGCTCCAGTCCTTTACATTGTCTGCGATGACCTTGGTCTGAGCAAAGATGAAGCCATAAAGCTTTATTATGTTTTGATGCTTCATGCTTTGCATGTAATTGCAGTGCAGCGTTACACAGAAATTTAATCATCAAAAATTTTAAATAAATCAAATTTTCCATTTTTGTACGCTCCTCCTATTCTCCTCATAATTCCTGAAGCCTAGCAGAACAATCCTCTAATGAAGCAGAAATTGTTCAGATTTCTCACATTCATAAATCAATATCTACTTGACCCTGTGCTGAAAAGTTTATCTTGCACATTTTCAATGAGTGAATGCTGGAACTTTGATCTTTATCTGTGCATGGCTGGACAGTCCGATGCCAAAACAAGCTATGTTTTTACAGCTGAATTGCTTCTTCTCACCTGGCATTGATAAAAAATAATAATAATAAAAAAAAGGCAAACCACATGGAAACTCCACTGATTCTGTCTTGGTCATAAGATTTTGTCCATTTCCTTCTACTTCACTGCTGTTTATGGTGATCTGTGGTAAACAATGAAACAAAACAATGAAATGATTTATCCTCTTGACCTCTTTCACTTCCAACCACTTCTTATCTAGAAGTAGTACCAGACATAAACTTTTGAATATTTCTGTGAGTAACTACGGCAGATTTCCTCCCTGACACTTGCACTTGAAATATTCCTTCAGGAAGCTTTCTTCCTGGCACCAGTTTTGGAGGAAATTCAACAGATTTTCTTTTTGATTTAGTTTCTCTCTCCAACCGCAGGGGTTATGTTTAAGCTGTTCCTTTTGCTGTCTAAATTCTTTTTTTTTCTCTGTTCTTTTGCTCTGTATCTGCTTTCTCAGAATTCATGCTTCCCCATGATTTAACTCCCATGTATGAGTCTATTTCTCCCTCCTCTCCTCTTATCTTTTTTCTTTAGATCTTGAATCCGTCCTCCTTCACTTTCTACACATTTTGCAGTTTTCAGTGTCTCCCCCCCCCTTCTGACTCTCATATTTTTACTGCCTCTGTGCTGAACATTTGACAGTACACATAGTTGGACTACACAGCAACTGGAAAATGACAGTAACAGCTTGTTTTGCAGGGTGATATTGCAAACAGAACCTATAATAAGCTGTCACACTGTTTTTATTAGCATTAGCTTACATGATTCAACAACACAGATTGTGAAAACATAGCTACACATCAGGGCCGATAATACTTA
>NTHP01000527.1:317756-337926 GCA_003416845.1 Oplegnathus fasciatus
TTTGGAGTGCCTAACGAGTTAAACTAAAAATAACTTGCAAGGGAAGCTCACAATAGGCTTCTGTATTCCTCATCAGCTTGCAGCCTCACTTGAACGCACCGTGCACTGTCACAGCAGAGGCAGAGCAGGCTGCTGGACTACGTGCCGCTGCAAACGCACACCCGCCACCGACATTACTGAAAAGCCCACCTGACCGTCTGTCCCTCCGTATTCACGCGTCTCTGTCTGTCTGGTTGTGCGTTAGCTCGTTTAAAAATGGGGAAATGACAGAGCTCAGACTGAGTGTAACTTCATTAGTGCATCAAATGAAGCAGATGCAGATCTGTGATGCTAATGGAGTCATTGATTTATTGAATGACTGAGCCATTTTGACTCTGGAAATGGAAATCCGGTGGAGACATAAAAAGAGGAAACAAAACGCTACAAGTGGCTGCAGTAAGTAACAATGTGACCACGATCATTTAGAAAACGACTGGCTAAAATTATACATTTTCAAAAGGAGGTTTGGTGATACGGTTGTCAAAAATCTACATACCGACATTGGCGTCCACCTTGGCGGTGTTCATGGTCTGGATGAGCTCCCCGAGGCTCTTCTTGTCGCCGTTCATCTTCCAGTTTCCACCAACGAAGAATTTCCTGCTCATGGTTGTGGGTTTTTTGGGGGGGTGTTTGTTGAGAATTAGAAACGGCACCGACAGACCACCAGGGTACACCTCGTCTGGGGCAAGAGAGCGGACGTGAAGGGGCTGCCGGAGTATTTATTAACATGGAAAGTGTGACCCCTCCTCTCTGTCAGCTTCATTGGTTTATGGCGGCACGCCCGCAAACGCGTCTCCCCATTTGAGGAAGGGGAAGAGCAAAATATCATGCTGCGTTCAGGTGCCGTGTGTAAAACTTTCACACACATGGATCAACCTGTTAGAGGGGGGCTCTGAGGCAAAAACGTAGTGGTGGAAGCAGTACTCAGTAGCAATACTACAGTGTAGAAATACTCTGTACAGGTAAAAGTCCCACATTCAAATTTTACTTAAGTAAAAGTGCAAAAGTATTAGCATCAAAATATCCTTAAAACACCAAAAGTAAAAGTACTCATTATGCACAGTGGCCCATTTCAGATTAACGTATATTATATTATTGGATTATAATTATTGATGCATTAATGCATTCATCATATTAATGTTGCAGCTGGTAAAGTTGGAGCTTGTGAATCCCCCCAAGAATCAGTAAAGTCTTATTTTATCTTAACCTGTAATAATACATTTATTAGCTGATAATATTTTGTATCATTGATCTGAATCTGCAAAGTAACTAAAGTTGTGAAATAAATGTAGTGAATTGTAGTGGAGTAGAAGCAGAAAATGGAAATAGTCAAGAAAAGTACAAATACCTAAAAATTGTACTCAAGCACAGTATTACTTGAGCAAACGCAGTGTGCTGATCTTATCCCGGTACATTGTGCATCAATAGCATCTGTTAAGTTTGATGACACAAAGAGCACAAAACAATATAAATCAATAGGATGTTTTAGGTGCCTTAGCCTTTATAGGCCTAATGCATTTCTGGACCTGGGTTCTTGTTCTCATTAAAATTAGACACATGTTACAAAATACACATGAAACTGTGCATTTCTGGGCCCCTGACCCACTTATAGGTATTGTGGGTAGGATGGAAGGATGAAATATTAATGCATGTTAAAAATGTTCAAATGCATATGCTAATATATTTCACATTCAGTTGCTTTAAATTGGTAAGAATCATAAAGTGAATCCAATGGCACATGTTGGCCGGCTGTTAATTGCTGTTATAAGTCAAACAGCGCATTAGTTTCCTTTTCATTATTAATAAACACAGAATTCAAAACAAATTGCAGCAACTGTATATAGCCTAAATTAAAACATTTTCTATTCTCTTTCTCACCTTCGTTTTACCCAAAGGAAACAGGCTATCTATAAACATCAGTTTCTGTCCCACTGTCTTGTGCCTATGTTGATTTTGCATGATTTATTTTTAACAGCAGCTGAAGGCAGCATCATAGCAAGAATATTTTTATGTTTTCATTCAAAAATAAATGTATAGAGGTGTGTTTGTGTGTGTTGGTGAAGTGTGTGTGTAGGACTAGTGACAGGACAAAAGGACAAACTCCAGTGACCACATGATCTCTCTACTTTCAACATGTCCAGTTGAACTTCACCAACAATTTACCAAACCTTTGAGTCATGACCTAATTACACTCATTAAAGAACTTTCTTAACAGTCAAATGTGATGTGGCATTAACACTGTGAACACTGTGATTTATTCAACTGGCCTTTGTCTTGCCTCATGCTGTCTAGTGTTTGTAAATTTTTTGTCTATTGTTGCTTATGTTGTATTGTTTGTTTCTTTTTACTGTTTTTATGGTCTTATTTTTTTAAAGATTACTCTTGTGAAACACTTTGTGACCTTGCTTTGTGAAAGGTGCTATACAAAATAAACTTTACTTACTTACTTACTTATATATTGTAATAAACACTGACTTTAATCTCAATTTCACATTTTCAACAGGGATGGCCCATAACAAAATGCTACAGTATACATGTGTGTGATGTTGTAGACATACAGTATGACCTGTTCAGTGGCCTCTTGTCAACTGGGTCTGCTGTCTCTCTGATTGGCTGAGATGACAACATCCTCACCCCTTTGTCTTTTCACTGAAAATGGCACAAACAGTGTCTTTGCTCTAAAGATGTTTCTTGCATCTGTGTGTGTTGCTCATATTAAATTAACATTCTTGTTGTCTTTAACTCCTCTTTTTTCATCATTTAGTACAAAAGAAAATTACACCACAACAGTGAGTTGTTATCAGATATACAGGCAATACTTCTGAAAATACCATCACTTTGTATGTAGCACCCTGCTACAAATGTCTGATTGAAAAGACTGAGTATTGTGCAATAAAGCAACAGTATGTAGGCAATCATCGTTAATTGATCTCGAGAGGAAACAATTGATACAATAGCCTACTGTCACAGCAATCTTCTCAAATAAACAAGTATATACTTGTTATAAACAAGTATATACTTGTTTATACTAATATATTTTTTAATTCATTTTTTCATTTTTAATGTCAACTACAACTACAAAACCTGCAATATTAACAAGTGAATCAGTATCACTAAAATCGATCAGATGTGCATTATGAGTGTGATCTGTGACTGAGAGGCAGACGCCATGACGATTCACTGTTTGATTGGCTGAGACGACAAAAGTCCCACCCCCTTTGCGCTTCTCCTGGCCTAGTACGGAGCTTTCTGATTGGATGATAGTCAGCCCAGTTTTCAATACCCGACCTGCATTGCGGCAAAAATGTCGTTTTTACATAGATAAAGTTGGATTTTGAGGAGTTGTAAGTCATGTTTGTCATAAAGTATGATAGATATTTGTTGTTATTGTTGATGTTTTGTTTGTTTGGTGAAGTAGATACAACACCACACCATAGCAATAGAGTATGAATTTAGTGTACTAGTACTACAAGACCAGCACTTACTCGGTAGGAAAATAGCTCTTTAGATATTTCTCTAGTAGGTTTCTCTTAATGAGAAGCCCTCTCTTGTTGTCAAAAATAAATATAACAAAGAAAAATGTATCCACATATATGAATAATACATAAAATATATTGCATATCATGAATTTACATCGTAGGTCTTCGTATGTGAAATAATTATATATTATAGTAGTAAAATATATGCAATGGGGTAAAGGGAAGCCAACAATATCCCCCCCGAAATGTAATGGAGTAGAAATGGCAGACGAGTGTTGGAGAAGCTACTTTGAAAGCAGAGATTTGCCAGCTACCAATTACTTCACAGTGGAATAGGTTGAACTACAGCAAAGCTACCCTGTAAGGAGAAATCTAGTTTGGTTAGCTAAAGCTACTTAGAAAGAGTAGTTCAAACTACTTTGTAAAAAAAATGATCAAATTGACATATACGAAATTATAACAAAGTAGCCTATAATACAAAAAGTCACACACCAGCGAAAATTGCCACGCAATTAAGTTTATTGCAAAAAAGTGCCCACTTGTTCACAGGTCATACATTAATCAAAAAATAAAATAATAAAAATAAAACAAAATAAAGGAATGTCTGCTAAATGCCAAAATCAAAAAGCTAAAAATGAAACAGAGTAAAATTACACCCTTACACGATGTATGTGTTAAATTCTCATGTAACTTTTGTTCATTAAGTTTATATACATTTATATTATTTATTTTTGTTTTATATGTGTATGTATGTCTATGTACGCCTGTGTTTGACATCTTTGCACTATTTGTATTGTTTACAACATACAGAAACACTTGACATGTATATATTTGTTGTTGGTCATTAGTGCTTTTTATTTATATTTATATATACTCCTATTTTTCCACATACATGTACATAACAGTTCTGTCTATTCTTTACCTTTATTTGTTCAGTTTTGTTGTCCTTGTTCTTAGCTGTTATGTATATTCATGTGTAAGTACATTGAGAGTAATGTGTACACATACTTGGGCAATAAAGCTGATTCTGACAAAGATATATGTGTTTTTAGAGTTAACATAAGATAAGATATATGTTTATGTAACACATATATAAATATGTAATATATACATATAATAAAGATGGATGGATAGAATGGACTTTTTTCAGTGAAGTGGGAGACATCTTGTGTTCAGTGGTTAAACTTTTTGAAATTAAAAATACATTTGCATATTCAGGATGTTTCAATGAGGGAGAGAATAGCTGTAATTTTAATAATGTTTAACCAGGTAATTTAACTTTTTAAAACCAAATTATTATTAACACAGAAACAAATAATTAGACTTTTTATTATATATCTGCATCTTTAATTAATGTTGTTCCTGCAGGTCGCCACATGGGGGCACACTTACCCCATTATATCACTGGTATTTGGCTGTAAGGGTTAATCTTCACACACTATCATGCACTAGTTAACTGGTTTGCTACACTTATAGCATTCTGGGTGTGCTGCTACAGATCAGCCCATAAGTCCAATCTTTAACGACACACTATGAAAACAACACTAATAAAAGTGTGGCAAAGAGGGGCGAGTCGGGGAGGAGGGGAGGAGAAGTGGGAGGAGGATCACACAGTTTAACTTTGAAGGAGGTTGAACCGCGAAGGGCCTTTAAAAAGCGGAGTGTGTGTGTGTGGATGTCTGC
Source organism: Oplegnathus fasciatus (assembly GCA_003416845.1). Classification (NCBI taxonomy): domain Eukaryota; kingdom Metazoa; phylum Chordata; class Actinopteri; order Centrarchiformes; family Oplegnathidae; genus Oplegnathus; species Oplegnathus fasciatus. The sequence goes on from NTHP01000527.1 coordinate 322,958, forward strand.
CGTGAGTCAGTAGAGTTCACTGAACCGTCGCGAAGAGACGTTTCCGCCCACAAGAAAGATGGCGGCTCCCTTGCTGGAGAATCTGTCGGAGTCCTTAGGTTCCCCGGAGCCAGCGGTTCGACTCATTTTATCTATTTTAATCGGTGAGTTTCGCCTCACGAATCAGTTACGGGTTATTCTGGTAGCTAGCCGGGGTGGCATCCGTCCCGGAGGCCTTGTTTGAGAGCTTAACTGCCCTCATTGCTCTGTGTAACTGTTCCACTCACTGCTAACTAACATACCGCTCAGTCAGGCACTAACTGACACATAGCCACAGGCTGCGAACCAGTTGTTTTGCTCTACTGCTGTGTAGCTAGCTAAGTAGCCATCGTGATAAATCAGTTTCCTGAAAGCCTTTTAGAATAAATGGCACACACCCTTAAACTGTGTTCCCTGCTAAACACCACCAGCAGCGGCTAACTTGTGGCTGATAGTAAAGTGGGCTTGTGTGGTGGAGGGATGTGGCTAGTTTGGTGTCGTGCCAATTATCATCAACCGTCGGAATCTCCCCTCCTTTAATGAATCCCCTCCCTAGTTGTTGGACTATTTAACAAATTACACAATTAGGTCAAGTAAGCTGGGCAAGATGGAGACAACCAAAACACGCCCTCCTACAGATTGATACATTATTTGTGGGCTGTTGGATTAGCATGATTGTGTTAGGCTGGTGCTGGTGTTGAGGTTGGGGAAAATAATAGCGTCAATGTTGTTGGGGGAGGGAAATGCTTTGACAAGGAGACTGAGCACAGACTACCAAAATATGTCCCCCTAACCCTCCATTTTCCACTCAGTTGAATGTGAGGGGGGGGGGACTCTGACAGGGTTAAAACTGTCAGAACAAGGCTGCATTTAACTGTGACTTTTCATTAAAGTGCATAAGTTTGCTTTAACCTCTGCTGGTTTATTGTAACATGTAGCACTGGGTCAGGACTGTGGTAGGATGTCAGGGGTGTTTGTGTATAGATGGGGTGGGGGGAGGGCGTTCTCCATGCTGTCCTTGCTGAACCTTGGTCTGACACATGGACAGGTCTGTTTCTCTCTATATCGCCTCTCACCAACAGTACAATAGACTATACGTGGCCATTCAGATCAGACTTTGGTTGGCTAATACCTGAAACCCTTCAGTCAGCCTGTTGCATGCTCCTTGTCCCTGTGTTGCTTAATATGTCTTGCGTAATATTGTAGCCGGATAGTAACTGCCTTGCATGTCAACACGGGAGCCTAAAATAACAAGAGGTTTTGTCAGCATTTCCTCTGCTATACATAGGCTAATATCATTTAGGCTTTGGTCAGCCAAACAACTACATAGTAATGCACTGTGTTGGACTTGATATTTGACACTAGATCCATAGCGGATCATGCACCACTGCAGCCACAAATCAGTTTCATAAGGTGCTTGTAAGGCTCCAAGTGACTCAGACGATTAGCCCTGCAGCGGCTCTGTACTTGATTTATTGGATTGCAAAAGTTTTTAAAGGATAAGACTGGTGTTATTTTATATTGTCCTCAAATCCCACAAACAACAGTGCGTTAATCAGTCTCTCAATAATTTCCCCTACTCAGTCTGTGGCACTCAACCTCTTTGAAAACAACAGATCAGATGAAACGGATCAGAAATATATAATTTCATTTCTTAAAAAGGCGTCTCCCAAAACAGCATGGCACTGCAGCCAAACAAGTAGTGCATTTTCAGCCGAATATTAATACACTAGTATTGATATGCATGAGTGAATATTTATGGCAGCAGGGTGGTGTATGTGAGGTCAACTCAAAATAAACTTTACAGGGCCCCTTGTCAGCGTTACGAAGCAACATGTCACCCAGTGCAAAGATGTGGCCCACTGATGTGTGTTTAGTGTTTGGACAACAATGGCAAAGAGGAATGAGCAATATCAGGCGTCGGCTACACCAACCAACACGTGTCAGTTGGGTCAGTTTGTAATTGTTGGTTTTGGTCTTTTCATGACAGTTGTTGCCGATAAGAAGAATATAGCGAATCGTTAGCCCCTTTCCTTTAAAGTAACCCAGTAGAAGCAGATGGAAACTTGAATGTTACTTTACATTAAAGATCAAATGCCGATATGCAATCCACTAATTATAGATCTTTGCTGGTCTGAGGGACGTGGTCAAAAATGGTGGGCTGTTTGGCCCCTCAGTTATATTATACTGTAGATTATATTCACACTCCCAGTTTATCTTTTCAAAATAGAATATAACTCCAGAATCACATCATAATTCTGACAAATATATTTATAGTGTAACAGTTTGAAGAAGGTGTTTAAATTTCATATATTTGCATATAATACAAATATCAATCAATATTTACGTTGTGATGAGTCAAAATGTGAGCGAGGACAAGTCAAACTGAACTGGTTGACCCTCTGTGAAACAAACTTTTACCACGGTCACTGGTGAGTGTTTGTCCCACTCAGGGCAGCTATCTTTCTCCTTGAGATGCCAGATTTGCAACAACACACTCCACACGTGTTTACCAATGGCACTAATGTGCTTCTGTGTGTGTGTGCCATGTGTTTTTACCACAAGGTCAGCGTTGTTAATACCAGGACGTATCAACAATGGCTCCCGTACTGTAGCTCCATTAACAGTGTTTCTTTCCTCTGTCTCTCCTGCAGGATATCCCTGTGCTCTGGTATACCGGCGGTTCTTGTTCTACCAGCCTGCCACAGTTATACACTTGTTCCACACGTTCTCTGGACTGGCTCTAGCAGCATTCAACTTTGGTAAGATGAAGAGGGAGATTAAGGGCCTGTGTTATTATGCAGCTGTCTGTGTATAGTTATAATCTTTTGGCAAGTTCCTGTTCCTTGAATTTGTAAAGATATGTGTCAGTCTTTCTTTGAAGCTGCCCTGTTGAGTTAACTTGTAAACACTCAAAAGTCAAAAGTGTGTTTTTCCTTGAGCTCTAACAAACATGTCAAATGCATTTTTCTTCCTCATAAGTTATTCGAATATTTTGAATTCTGCATTGCTGCGTTTCTCCTGTGTGCATGAGACAAACAAAATGGGAACAAACATTAATTAAAAAACTGCTCCATAGCAGTACTAGTTGTCAAAAAGTTCACACTCATACACTGTTTACATTGTATGTATAAGCTACAAGCTCTGAATCACTTCAAACCAATCTCAGTGGCTTTACCCAGCAGAGGTTTCAAGTCCTAAACATTGTGTTTCGAGTCCTAAAAGAAAGCATTATGCGCCCATCTCCAAATTTAATGCCAATTTGGAGGGTCAGTATAGTGAATTTAAGGAAATAATGAATACTTAAATGCAGTATAGTTATTATTATTTTAAATGCCACTTAAACCACTACTAGTTATCCAAACCTATTTCTACGCATTGATTTTTCGTGGATTGCTTTGGATTGATAAGTGAAGGATTTGTGATATATTTGCAAACTAAATGGGATCCCAGAAGCAGCGGAATATAATTAATCTTTGAATTACATATTTAAAAACACTTTAGAAACACTGGACTCAAACAGAAAGCACCTTTGACCCGTTTAGTTTGAAACATAACGGCTGAGGGTTGTCTAGTTGAAGTCTTTTGCATGTGGATGAATCATCAGCTATTCTTGAGTCATTTCTGGGTTGACGAGGAAGTAAATGAGGTGTTCTTTAACAGACCACGCCAGCAGGTTTGACAACTGGAGCTTTACATTTAAATGTTATTTTCATCCATGTAGCTCAGACTCTTTTCCTGCGCTGCCTAATATACAGTACAGTGATTAGATTGAGGGCTGCAACTAACAATTATTTTTATTGATTAATCTGAAAGTTTCTTTTCTCACTTAATCATAAAATGTCAAAAAAACACAGAAAATGCTCTTCAAGTTCCAAGAGCCCAAGGTGACGTTTTCAGATTGCTTGTTTTGTCCAACCAACCCTCCAAAACACAAAGATATTCAGTTTAGAGCTGCAAAGATTCATTAATTAGTCGATCAGCAGAACTGTTTTGATGATTAGTTACTCATTTTAGTCATTTTCTAAGCAAAAGTGCCAAACATTTGCTTGTTCCAGCTTCTTTTTTGCCACATATGATAGTAAACTGAATATCTTTGACTTCTGGACTTAGTTATAGGTGACCCTTTTACTACACAGGACGAACGTGTGCAGGCATTTGGCACTTTGCCAAAATGACTTCTGGACTGTTGGTTGAATAAAACAATCAATTTGAATAGATTTCCTTGGGCTGCGGTGAATAATAACAGGCATGTTACACTGTTTTCAGACATTTACAACAATTAGGCTAATCAATTAATCTGCCAGTTGCTTGCTTAATTGATAACGAAAATAATCATTAGTTGCAGGCCTAATTCTATTTAATAGAGGACTAAGACCAGCAAATATTAACATTTGAGAAGCTGAATTCACTGAATTCTGCTTTAAAATGATATTGTTTGATTATCAAAATATTTTCAGATTAATTTCAATTAATGTCAATCGACTTATCATTTAAACGTCTAATCGCTTCAGCTGTACGGTAGAGTAAGCTTATATTTCCAAATTTGCCAAAGTGACGACAATAATAAGAAGTGCTCCTCTAGACAGGATGAGCGGATCGAGCTTCCTCATGGATGCGAGCAGCATGCTGGAGTGAACACAAACTGCTAACATTGATCTCTTTCTCTTTTCTTTATTCTGTCGTGGCTGCACTTGGACTTTACAGCAGGTCTGTGGCTTTATCTTTCTCCTTGTGGAATACGTTTTCTTCCAACCCTCTTTTTGAAAGCTCGTTTCAAGTCGGATGTGTGTCACAGTTTTTTGCCTTGTTGTCCTTTCTCCATCTCTGCCGATTCTGAACTGTGGAGGGGGAAAAAAGCTGTTATCATGTCCAGTCCCACAGGTCACACTTGACTGCTCTCACCATCATCCCCATCCCCCCATCCCCCCACCCCTCTGTCCATCTCTTCCCCAGGCGCTCAGCTCTATCACTCCGCAGTATGTGTCCTTGTCCAATTCCTGATGCTGAGGCTCATGGGACGGACGGTAACAACTGTCTTGAGCAGCTTTACCTTTCAAATGGTGAGGTGTCCCAGTGTTTCTTTTTCTCCCCTCTCCCATGCGTCCAGGCTCACTTTATAGCATTACCTCGCCTTTGCCCACTGTCAGACTTCTACTGCAGTGGCTCGGGTACCGCCCGCCAGTGTGTCTGCACAGTCTAGTATCTGATTTCTGCATCAGCATTCTGCGATTTCCTTTTAATTTCCTTGTTAATGCCTACACACGGTTTGTCCCGTGTAGTAAAAGGGCCGCTTATAACTTAATCTTATGATGTAGTCACATGCTTCCTGTGGGAACGCTGGAGCCTTTATTTTTTGCATGCTCTTGCACTTATTGCTCATACTAAAAACGGTAATGAAACAAAGTTTTTAAAGAGAAATGTGCCCACTTCAGATTTCCTTCTTTTTTTTTTTCTTTTTTTTTTTCAATAGCACGCTTCCTGTGATTTGTTTTGGCGATATCCTTATTTACATTCTTTTCTCCTGAAGTTTTCTGCCATGTAGAACTGAGATAAAGCACACACCACAAGATCTGCTTGGAGATATTCGATGATGCAGAGGTTTGCTTACTGGATGTCTGTGTCTTTCTCCCTGTAGGTTTACCTGCTGGCAGGGTATTACTACACAGCGACAGAGGAGTATGACATCAAATGGACTATGCCTCATTGTGTCCTCACACTCAAACTTGTTGGTGAGTCGACTGTAGCGCTCTTTACACTCCTCTGTTGTTTCACAAAGATGTTTTCTCATTGTGTTTGATTTGATATCTTCCTGTTGCTGTTGTTGCAATCTCCCCTCTGTACTCTAGTGAACGATTAACACACTGATAAACTGCTCACACGGCATTTGCATGCTTTAAGGTGTTCATTCAAATGATCATGACAGCGTTAGTCGCCCTAACATAGTTTCTGACACCAGTTGCATTTTCTGATTACAGGTTTGTCATTTGATTACTATGACGGCGGGAAGAAACCAGTGAGTTGGTTGATCTCTCTTGCTTTTGCCTGCTCGATCATTTGTCACTGTGTTGATGTTCTTTAGTTTGAGTTTGCTCGCTGTTTTTATCTCCCTGCAACTGTCATTTCTTGCTTCTGTTTTTCATCCTGTCATGTGGTCGATGTAGAGGTAGATGAGGTTTGTGATTGAAAGAACAACAAGTAGTATGATCACGTATGTAAGAAGCTGTCACAGTCAGTTACTAAACACAAACAAGTTCAATTAATCAATTCATTGTTTGGTCTATAAAAGATTAGGAAAAGTGCTCATTACTATTTCCCAGAATGCAGGGAACAAGTGACTGTCAGATTGTTTGTTTTGTCCAACCACCAGCTCAAAACTAAATAAAGAACTAAACAAAGAGTTTACTATCATAGAAAACAAATAAGAGCAGCAAATCTTCTCATTTGAGAAGCTGGAACTAGAAAACTTTGGCATTTTTGCTTGAACAAAAACCTGTTCAACTAGCAAAATTATTGACGGTTGTTTCTGTCCATTAACTCATCGATAAATAGACTAATAATTTCAGCTCCACACACACATTCAAACAGGTGTGTAGGAGAATAAGTGAATAGCTATGTTGGCGTGGAAGCTGCTATTACCATAAATTGACTGTCTGGGGGCAGATTATTGTTAGTTTGACTCAAACCGAGAACATAACACATTAGACGCCACCACAAGGTTACTCTAATCAATTCTTTATTGCAAAGCAAACCGTACTAACTTGCAACTCGTTGACACAGGCAAGCTCAAAAGAAGGACCGCTGGATGCAGATCTTCCCACTAAACTACTAAAACAGTGTGAAACTAAACCGACCAAAAGACCCTGAAAGCAGGAGTACTAGCAAACCCAGAGCCACAGTCAAACAACTGCAACATAACAAAAGGGCTTTGTGCTGGTGAGGAGCTGCTCTGACCCTTTACTCTGCCTTCGCTCCTTTTATGTGTAGCCTCAGTCAGCTCAGGCGCTCTCTATTTGCCTATTAAAGGCTCTGTGGAGGAGAAGACAAGATTATATAGAACAGAGGGGGGGAAAAACTGGACTCAACAAAGGACAAAGAAATGCCGGCAGAGGTTTAAAAAAGGGAGGGTGATAAGGATAAAATCCATCACGGTATATGTAATAATGTATCGCAACTTGAGTATATATTATGTTGCAGTAAATTTGTATGGAACTTCAATTGAGAAATTGTAACCATTTATGGCTAATCCAATTGTGGATCTGATACTGGATTCCTAAAATTGAATTGCAGCAGTACCCACAATGGCAGAATACAAATTGAAGAACTAGCTACAAAAGTATAAACAGTATAGCAAAATGATCGTCAGTTTGCTCCAGTAAGTTGTATATGTCATTGTTGTGTGCCTGGCTTCCCTTTACCAGTTTAAAGCTCATTTTCTTACAATAACTCTGTCTGTCAAGCAGCTTTTCCTTTCCCCATTCTTTCACCCAGCTCATCTCCAGTGTGCTCTATTCTATTTCTAGTACAGCTAGCACATCTGTGACAGCTGTTAACTGCCCCTTTTTGTTGCTTTATTTCATTTTTATTCTAATGAGTGTTTATGATGTGCTTTTCATTCTGTTTTATCCTTTTATCTGTTAAAAAAATATATGAATCTGCTCTCACTGTCTCCTATGTGTTTTTAAATTAATGCTGAGGGTCAGTACAACACAGTTTACAGCCTGCAGTTAAATGCCAGTATTTAGTGCAGTATTTAGTCCAGTATTTCATGCACAGCATATTGAATTTGTGGTCAGTCTAGATTGTGGTCAATTTCTAAAAGAATCCATTGTAACTAGATACATCCTGAGCTCATCAGCGTGCTTTTAAAATGACTTCCCTGCCCATTTCTGTTCTTGTCCTCCGCTCCCTTCATCCCTCTTTCATATCCCTCTCCTTCTCTCTTTATTTGTCTTTTTCCTCTCATATCGTCAAACTCCAGTCCCAGCTCAGCTCAGAACAGAGGAATGCAGCCCTGCCGTCTGTGCCCTCTCTGCTGGAGGTGTGCGGCTTTTCCTACTTCTACGGAGGCTTCCTGGTGGGGCCCCAGTTTACACTGCGCAGCTACCAGAGGCTGGTGGCAGGGGAGCTCACCGACTGCCCCGGAAAGCCTCCGAACAGGTAAAAGAGCGAGAAAATGATGAATAGTGAAAAGAAAATGACTATCTTTATTATGTCTCTGTGAAATAAGCTCAGTGCCCAGTGTCGCAGCTCTGCAGTTAACATTATTACCTTCCCTTCTCCCTTCCTTATCTTGTTTCTTTCTCTTCCAGTGTTATACCGGCTATGAAGAGGTTTGCCCTGGGTTTTCTCTGCCTGGTGATATATGCAATATTTAGTCCCTATTACGCTGACAGCTACTACTTAACAGATGAGTACGAGGTGAGAACGACAATATGTTCAAGCATAATCGCTGTGCACGCTCACGTTTTTCAATGTAAGACGAGTGACAGTTTTGAGATATCTTTCTTATTGTCTAAAATTTAAAACTATGTCCTTTCCACAGGCTCAGCCCTTCTGGTATCGCTGTGTGTTTATACTGCTTTGGGCTAAAGTCATTTTGTATAAATATGTCAGCTGTTGGGTGATAGCGGTAAGTAGCCTCTTGATCTGCAAATATGTGCATGAAATGTGGAGTTGTGCCTTGATGGCAAACTGCTAACAGCTACTGATTTGGTTCCTAAAGTAAATTTAAATGAAGCTGTATTTGCATACCGTACCTAGCTTAACTTTTAATTGCCGTAAGAGAGCATTAACAGTAAAACACCGCCCTTTACATACCTTTGCATACACTCATACATGCATGGTTAGATTTGTTTATGGCACACCCTGATTAGCACAGGTTCAATACGTAAAGTCCCAGTTTATCAGGTTCTTGTGCCTCATAGTGTGATCTTACATGAGGGAATGATGAAAATGAAGTGTGCCTTGTGTGTTACAGGAGGGTGTTTGTATATTATCTGGATTGGGCTACAACGGCGTAGTGGATGGGAAGCACCAGTGGGACGCCTGTGCCAACATGAAGGTGTGGCTCTTTGAAACCACGCCGCTTTTCGGAGGAACCATCGCTTCCTTCAACATCAACACAAATGCCTGGGCTGCCAGGTCAGTGTGGAGCCCGAAATCTGTGGCGCTCTCTAGCTTGTAGTCAAAGCGCTGCAGTAAAAGTTAAATATTTACTTAGATGATAACAGTGAAGTAGAGGGGATGAATCCAATATGCACAATCACAGAGTAGCCTGATATCACATGCCCGGGCCTCTCTTCACAGTTTGTTTTTAACACCAGAGGAATCATCACAGGGAGGGAGGGAGGGACCGGACACCCTGGGAGGGGTTTAAAAGTTTTCAGCAGGAGCATATGACATCATTTGATGATGACCACAGTGAGCAAAGCAATTTATTGAACATACAGTTTATTACATGGTCCATTTCAGTTGAATGCTTTTAACTTCCTGAGCTTACTTTTACTTTCTATTATCCAAAACCGCATGAGAGACAGAGAGTGGAGGAGGGGGAGGGACACCTTTCCAAAATGGAATTAAAAAGTCTCTCAACAAGTAACTAATAAGAGCTTCACTTATAGAAGAGATTATACTGTATAGCTGGTCGATGGAGAGCGTTCATGCCCTTGGTAGATAAAATACAGACTTAAAATGCTCTCATTGTTTGACCTACAAAGAAAAGTCTATTTATAGTTGCATATGCGCCACTTCTGAGTTATGATTCTGTTAGCACACGTTTAAGCAGTTTAGTATTAAATGGGTTAAATTTGATATTATATTTTTTTTTTTTAACCTTCCTTCCTCTTGAAAGCTGGATAGAATTACAAACATACAAGCTTTTTGTGAGGCATTTAAATTCCCTACGACATACAGTACCAGTGTGAATCAGAGAGGCTTGACTAATTAGTATGAGGAGGACAGTGTTTGATAAATGGAGACGCTCCTTAAGGGGTCAGTATGCTTCAAACACGCTAGTTTGTATTAAGTGTCGTCTAAAACACCGTTTACAGCCGTTCCAAATGGCCACATTCAAAGGCGGGGTAAGAAGTCAGCTGTTAGCGGTGAAGCGTACAATAGGCAGCTTCTCCTCAAAGGCATTCATAGTGTTGCTCTCGATTGTACGCACCAGAACTGGCTGAAGTGCTTGTGTGAAGCATGAAAAGAGGAGCTTGAGAGGGAAGCTCAAATCCTGCTGACTTCTCTCACCTCTGCACCTGGTCAGGTCCTGCGTGAAGAGAGAAAGTCCGCGCCCAAGCACACCGATGCCTTAAAGGCCACGAGCAAGGCTTTTAAACGGCAGTGCTTCATGTACTTCTTTGTCTGACCTTGCTCTCTACGGCTAATACTGCAGCTTCTCACCAGTGTGCTGGAAAAGAAAAAAATCCACTGGTTTGGGGGTTTAAAACATAATGTGTGTGCACTTGTCTAAGATATTGTAACAGTCTAGGCCAGCGTTGAATTGATGAGTACCCTTGTAGAGGATGTGAAGTTGTTGAAATGTTTTAATATAACCTCAGTTGCTATGCAACGACAACTTCCAGGTAAGTGAGTGCTTGCCATGTAGGCAGTGATAGCTGATGCATTAAACATTTCTGACTGCCCTTATCTGGATTTTTAGTCAAAAAGAGATGATCCATAACTCTCGACTGTTATCTTTTCTTTTTTTCTTTTAGACACGTCTTCAAGCGATTAAAGTTCCTGGGCAACAAGACCCTCTCTCATGTGACCACGCTCCTCTTTCTGACGATTTGGCATGGTCTTCACTCTGGCTACATCCTGTGCTTCTCCATGGAGTTCTTCATCATCACTGTAGAGAGACAGGTATAGTACAGATACAGGGGCAGCATGTGGGGAGGAGTTACCTAAAGATAATTATTTGCAGGAAGCTCAAGCCATCTGGGTATTTATTTCAGTATGTGGTAAATTTGTTGTTTATCTCTTGTGCTATACTTATTTTCTCAATAGAAGCTATCTGTGCGCTTTGTCTGCATCATATAAACCCTTTGTTTACTTTTTAACAAGAGACAGTCTCTTGTTATTAAATAGCAGAACACTATTGATCAAATTCTGCTGAATGTACTTGTAATTAAATATTGACTATAGTCACAATCTGGCATCAGTTTATTATATAACCATTCTTTTATTGTATTACTAAAACCATTTTGTGTGTGTGTTTGTGACAGGCCTTGGCACTAGTAAGAGACAGTCCCTTGCTGACGAAGCTGGCCAACAGCGCGCTCTACCCTCTCATCTATGTAGTCCAGCAGTTTATCCACTGGCTCTTCATGGGCTACCCCCTAGTGCCATTCTGCCTCTTCACCTATGACAAATGGCTCAAGGTAACACACACACACCGACAACACCGGTCATAGGATAAATATGGTTGCTCTCACTTGTAACATTACGCATTGGGTATGATTGTCCAGGTTTGAGGCAACAGGAAAGAGGAGCCAAATGTTTGAATTACTGGGCATTCAGGCCGAAAACAGCGCTGCGTTATAAATACATAATTCCAAGGGGTGGGGGAGTGTTGAAATACAGTCCAGGGGCCTGTTTAACCAAATTTACAACATGCAAGCTTTGATTTGCAACATGAGATCATTGTCTTCCCTCTCACAAACACTAAACTTGCTACTTACGCAAGAACATGCAGGAGCCCTTTAGGAATCACAAATGTATCTGCTGTTTGTGAGCAACAATCATTTGTGAAACAGGATGTTGCCACCATTTGCGATTTGCTTGCAAGTCACTTCAGTGGAACAGGAAGGCCAGTTTGAGTAATAGACCCATGAGTTAAAAGGCTTATCAGAAACCCAAACACTGCACAGCTGTTTATAATACTATGAGAGAGGATTTTACGACTCTGGAGACTTATCAGGCTGGCAATCATTTTATATTTCGTCATGACAGTCAGTTTTATTTATATAGCCCTAAATCACAAGTGTGCCTTGAGGCTTTAGAATCTATACAGCATACAACAACCTCTATCCTCAGACCCCCGATTCAAATAAGGAAACTCCCTAAAAACCCCCAAAATGGAAGAAACCTCAGGAAGAGCAACAGAGGAGGGATCCCTCCTCCAGACATGTACTAATGTCCTGTGTACAGAATAAACTCAAACAGCAACAGTAAAATTACTACTATCACTGCTAAATTACTACGCCGTGTTACACCAGGTAGAGTAGCAGAAATACGGTGTTCATGTTCCAAAGTATTAAACCAGGAATGTGCACTTAAAAGGATTTGATTGGACAGCGCAGTGCTTTGCCAGATGACATCACACTGCTAGGCAAAAAAGTTGAACCTGGCTCAACTTTTCTGCAAGACCACCCCAGTGTTTTGTTATTGTTTTGTTTTTTTGCTGGAGTAATCTGTTGTGTCAGTGAAAAGAATAAAGGGGGCTGCATTTTTTTGTAATGCAAAGCTATTGTCTTTCTGAACACTGCCTTAAAGGCAGTTTAGTAGAAACGGTCATCAACAAGAAGAGAGTCACAAACACAGAAAACAAAAGATAACAGGCGGGTTTACAGGTAGCGGAACAGGAATGGACAGGTGGGATGGAGACAGATTAGCTGTCATGATAACATTGAGGTGTGCAAATGAGGATTTTAATTTCACTGTCGCTTTGTCTTTCAGGTGTATTCGTCCATCTATTTCTGTGGACACGTATTCTTCCTCGTAGCCTTTTTAATCATGCCACACCTCCGTAAGGCACTGGTGCCTAAGAAAGAACGGAGTGAGATAAAGCAGGATTAAAACTTGGTACTAAGACTCGGCATGGTAAGCAAATGCATGCCTCGTGTTTTGTCATTTTGTTTCAGTCAACAATGTTGTTACAGAGACAAATTGAATAAAAGTTTTAAGTGTTAAAACATCTCTGTGTTTCCTTCCAGGTCCGTCTAAGGCTAAATATCCACTGAAGGGAGCTGTGACTTTCAAGGAGCAGAATGGAAAATATTTTAAGGCCTTTAGTAATATATATATATGTCCATGTAAAAATAAATTTCTATATATTTTTGTGTTTTAAATGGGAGGGTGTTTTTATAAACATTTGGAGAAATGTTTACAGGAAATGACCATCGTGCCACATGGGGTAATTGTGAGCCAATCAGGGGCAATTTCCTGTTTGTTTTTTGTTTTTTTAAAAAAAAGAAATGTGGGACTTGGAGAACTTTCGAGACTTACATGCTGTCTACACAGAATTGCACTCACCAGTCACGGGTTCGGAGTCTGTCTTTGGCTCAGATGTGTTTTTTTGTTTCATTTCTCTGTCTCACCCACATTTTAGCCGCAGCAGCAGCAAGTCTTCACAGGAGGTTTAAGCACAGGGCCAGCGTACGTGGCACTTTCTAATGTAATAATACAAAATGCATACAGCTTTCTGCAAAAGACAGATATAAGATGATGATAATAATAATAATAATCAGGGGGGTTGTTTCTTGAAAATGGCTGCCAGTGGTTATACAAGCACTGTAAATCACACACTGAACACTAACCCCCAACTCAAAATGGCCTTGTATTAATGAATGTTTTTACAGTACATTTGTTTTGGTTTTAATTTGATTTATGATGAAAAAAAAAAGACTTGATTTTATAGAGTTTTAACAGCTTTTATGAAAAAGAACATTTTGTAGCTTTGGATAAGATTTCATGAAAAGAATTTGCATTGTTCTGCCTTTCCTCGTTTGATGTTGCTGGGTTCTTTTTTTTTTTTTCTTCTTCTTCTTGCCATGTACCCTCCTCTCCCTCTGTTCAGCCTACGCCACTCCTCTGTCGGCCTCGCTTCAAGCCCGGCCCTCGGCTCTGAAATACACAGATGTGAAAGTGAGTCATTTCAGAAGGAGACTTGCACACTGCCCTGACCATCCAGTCACTACAGTTAATCATTTTGGTTCATCGTGTGTTCACTCTGATCTTCATCAGTAGGCTGTGAATGGAGGAATTGTCTCATTTTGAACTGGAAGCAAAACAAACAAAAAAAATTGAGAAAAAAAAATCCACTTTTGTGTTTCACCTATGGCCTGTTTTTCTGTTTTTAACAGCAGGCGGTGATTAATAAAGAGTGTGAAGAAGGAGCAGCCCATCCCACTCTGGGAATGCTTCTTTAATTTGTTTAATTTTATTTTTTCTTGTGGGTGGGGGGGCTGGATTGTCTGATCCATGGCATGCTGGAGGAAGGTCCAGCACTGCTGCTGCCATCCTCTCGCTGATGCTGACACACACACATGGGGAGGACGAACCTCACTGTAGCAACAGCCCAGATTTTAGTAATATTTATACATGACATGGTGATTATTAATTGATGTGAATTGCTATTTCAAGAGACTACTTTTTTGCCTTATTCCTACCAAATGTACAAAGGAAAAGAAAACTTGGGTTGGAAGGGTAGAGGGGAGGGGGGCTGATTTTCAAATACAGTTTTATAATGTTCATTAAAATGCTGCATTTCAAGCAAGGCCTCTGTGTTGATATTGTGTGTGTGTGTGTGTGTGTGTGTGTGTGTGTATGTGTGTGTGTGTGTGTCTGTGTCCCATTGCCTGGTCTGACAGGAGCATGGGGCAAGAAGGGGTGATATGACGTCATTTTGCAGTCTAGTTATGGGGAAGATTGAGCATTGGGAAATTAATATATATAAGTTTAAAAAGGCCCCCCCCCAGTTCACACAGTCAGTAGAAGCAGGCCCAGAGCTGTGAAGTAACGTGATGAGATGAATTGCTGTGTTGGGGTCTGAGTCACTCTGAATGTGCGGTTCAACAGCGAAAAACAGCCAGAGCAGCAGTCTGGTACAGAGCCGGTGGGGGCCGGAGAGAGAGAGAGAGAGATAGAGGGAGAAGGACGCAGTGTGGGCGGGTTAAGAAACGCCGAGAGGGAGGGGACGCCGGCGTAATATTCCCACCGTTTTCTCCCCC
>NTHP01000527.1:337939-362597 GCA_003416845.1 Oplegnathus fasciatus
CCCCTCTTCTTTTCCTCTCCTCCGTAGAGCCGAAAAAAAAAACAAGGGCACCCATCGGTCTCTTAATCTTCCTCACATCTCATCGCGGAGTCTAACGTCAGGCTGTCATTTCTCCATCGGCTGCCTTCAGAGTCGACCGTGTGTCCTCTCCACCTGGTCTCTGTCTGCTTGGGGGGGGGGTTTGCCGAGCCGAGCCGAGCCGAGCGGCAGGGGCGTGAGAGGCGGATGCTGCGAGCGTAGAGGCTGGGTACCAACCAGGAGCATCACCGCACTCACCACGGTAATGTCAAATCGGCAGCTAACCTTCATTTCTGCGACATTTCTCCGGTACAAGCTCTCAATATGGCTGTAGGCGGTCACGGAGCCCGAGCTGGTAATGTGTGTCAGTACCAGCCTGTAATGTAAATGAGCTGATTATTGTCGCATAGCATGTTGTATGTGTAGCCTGAACAACCTGTGAGCAGAGGCACTGTCCTCTTACATATATTACCTATTTTTGGTTAAATCAGTGTGCGTTGCCCTGTAGCCCATCAAGGACTGCAGTAATGCAAACACGTAGAGGCTTGTTATGTCAGTGAGAGCTGAAATCCCCCCCAGAGGACTGATTTTTCAGTTGTGGCCACTGCCACAAGACAGCGGCTGCATTTTTTTTTACACCTAACAAACCATAATTAAAACATGGGAAAACACCCACACAGCCACATGCAAAAACCCTATTCTAGAGACACACACACACTCACGACCAGGTATGTGCATGCTCCATAGGCTGTTCCAGAGCTCTGCAGCTGCAGGTCTGTTTTTTTGAGGGAAAGCCAGAAAGCAGCGTTATGGTGAGACAGTTATGGATTATTGGTTCATTCATGCTGATTCAGTACTCATTATGGAGGCCTCCAAAGGTTTCATACGTGACACACAAACACGGCCAGGTAAAAACCTCTGTGATAGGCCTGATCTGTTTCTGTCTCTCTCTCTGTCTTGTTACTGTACCTGTCTCTTCCAGCTCTGATCAGTTGTTGATGCATGTACTGTATCCCCCCCCACCCCCTCTCTTTCCTCACCCCACCCTGTTGCCCCCCTCTACCTTTCCTTTCCTTTCCTCCCTCAGATGGACAGAATGAATTTTCTCTCCTTCTTCCTCCTTTGCTTGACTTCGGTTGCCAATGGCAACAAAGGTCAGTTCCTCGTCCTTTTGACTGTTAATTGTGAAATGTTGAGATGATGGTTTAGATTGCCATGGGAGCACGCATACCTGTCAAGGTGTCTGGCAAAGGCCATGGCTGTTTTGCCCTGAAATGCTCTTGATGACTTTATAGTTATCCCTCATCAAGTGTGATATTTAGATAAAACTGCAGTTTCCTCATTACATTTGAGACTACATACATACATGTTTATACATTTTGTGTTTCGTGTTCGTGACCCAGTGTGCATGCTCCTGTTTCGCCAGTGATGTGACTCTCGAGAAGATGATAAATCTGTTTCCTCCTCTACAGCAGATTTATCACCCTGGATAACCATGACTCTGATTCAACATCATTGTTCCAATGATTATCATGCTGGGGGAAGGCGAACGAAAACAGACAGCGTGGAGGGAGAGTGTCAGAGAAGGAGGTAGAGGAGAGTGATGCAGGGGAAAGGAGGAGATTGAAGGAGAGATGGGGTGTCGGAGAAAAACACAGGGAGAGGGGATAGAGAGAGAGAGAGAGAGAGAGAGACGGGGGAAATGTTAGGAGAGACAGAGGAGAAGGAGCTGTGACAGGAGAGGACGTGGCCGAAAAGACGCAGGCTGATAAGGAGGGAGGAGGAGGAGGAGGTGGAGGAGAGAGAGGTGGTGTGTGAGATCAGGTGACACAAGGGAAAAGGAAAAGCGTGAGATACCGGAGTGTTTCTGTAGATATATACGTATGTGTGTGTGTGTGAGGGAGATAGAGGAGGAGGGAGGGAGGGGTTGTGGAGCGATAGAGTGACAGAGCGAGGAGGAGTGCCAGGAGAGACAGACAGAGATGGAACGGGATGCCTCTCAATCTGTAATCCCGGATGTAATCCACGGGCCTGATGCTCAGATTAATGCTATATAGCAGAGCAGAGGAGGGAGGAAGAGAGGGAGGGAGGGAGGGAGGGAGAGAGGGAGGGAGGGAGGGTGGGAGTAGATCAGCTGAGGGGACAGAGGGCGGGAGATAAATGACCAAAAAAGAGACATGGTAGAGAGACTGTGGAAATAGAGGAGGAGACGGTGTCAGGCTGGACCTTGAGAGGACAGGATGAATACCTCTTATTATTTTGGTATCAAAAACCGTCTGTCATGAAAATCTTTGTGCTTGTTTTTTGATCAGATATTTCCTCAATTTCAGATTCAGGCTAAATTCTTGTTCAGCTTCTTGTGTTTGGACATTTATGGACAACATTTGAGAATTTTAGCTTCTTTTGTTAAAATAAAAATGTGTTTTGTCGAAAAAAAACTGTTGGAGGAGGTGTTTTGACCTTTTACTCAAGTAAAAGTAGCTAAGGCTGCAACAAACAATAACTGCCATTATTGATTAATCTGCTGATTATTTTCTCTATTATTTATTTGGTATATAAAAAGTCAGAAAATAGTGAAAAATACCCATTAACAGTTTTCTAGAGCGACCAGAGATGTTCACTTTATTATCCTCACAACTGAGAAGCAGCAACTAGGGAACATTTTGCTTGAAAAATGACTTAAAAGATTACTGAGTTATCAAAATTATTGGCTAAATTAATCAGCTTGATTAATCGTCTAATTGTTTGATCTCTAAAAGTAGCTCAAAATTTTACTCGGACGTATTAACAGCGACATTTGCTTCAAGAGCAACTTAACACCTTGTTTTAACTTCAACTAGTACTCATTAGGCAGCAGAATGGCCTCTTTAGATTATTAGATTATCAGATTATCATTACTGATTGTTACTGTTTAAGCAGCATTTTAATGTTGTAGCTGGTAAAAATAAACATTGTGGAGTAAAAAGTACAATATTTCCCTCTGAAGTGTAGTGGAGTAGAAGTTTAAAGTAGCATAAATGGAGATACCCAAGTAAAGTCCCTCCAGAATGTACTCAAATACAGTTATACTGGTATCAAAGGTATCGAGCCACAGTATCAAACAAGTATTGTATCGTATTGGTTGTATAATCTAAAATGTTCAAACGATACTCAGCCCTGTCTTTGAGGAGGGAGAAGTTTGATCAGATTCAGAACCGGCAGCGTTTTCCTCTGTTGACTCTCTGCTCACAGACGAGACGACGAAATTGAGTTCCAGTCAGATTTTCTGGAAAATTCACTGTGTAGACAACAAAGCAACTGCTAAACACAAATCTTGTGCCTCTGTCTGATTTCAAACTCTGCAGCTTCAGCGTTAAGAGATTGAGGACAACAGAGGGGAGGCACCCGGGCTTTTGTTTTTGCTCTTTGCTGGAGTGTAAAATCGTCATCCTTCTGGCTCATTAACTTGGCCTTTGATCATTCAGCACAGAACATTCAGCACAGGGTTGAATAATTAATTCCCAATTAAAGGTTAAACTCACAGTAAACCTCAGGCATTTGATTTTGACTGGGCTGTTTTTAGCGCGTTATTGTGCGGCGCCTTTGGCAGGCCAGTTTGGCTGATTGATCTGAGCAATATACCTCTCTGTGTGTGATAAGGTGAAGTCTGACTGCCTTTAATTATACTGCCAACCAGGGAGGTGCGCAGGGTGGCACTTGACGTGAACAAGAGAAGGAGAAAGGGAGAAAGAGGGGAAGTCTTTGAGGGTGCGAATGTGATTAAACTGTGTCTTCGTGGTCACACACACGTATACATTGTGTATTTTTCCACTCATGCACACTCCTACCATGTCCTCGCCCATAATGGAGTGTTAAAAATAGACACGTTGGTTCCTTCTAATTGCTCCATTTAACCCAAAGCCTCTTTGGTCTCTTCTCTGTGCCGTTCAGCCAATAAGCACAAGCCATGGATCGAGACAGAGTACCAGGGGATTGTCATGGAGAACGACAACACCGTGCTGCTCAATCCCCCTCTCTTTGCCCTGGACAAAGATGCTCCACTACACTACGCTGGTAACACCAACAGCAATGAACAGCATGGAAGAATATGGGATGAGAGAGTTGGCAAAACAAAAATGCTATTTGAACTATTCCATGAATTTGCTCGAACATCCACAGAACTGGCTACAGTGGAAAATAGGTCAAATCAAGTGCTCACCCAGCCAAATTGAAAATGATCTCACCAGGCCTTTGCTCAGGCTTTAATAGTAAACATGATGCTGATTTTTACAGAAGTTTGTAGCTATCAGACTGCTGCCATTTCCAGCCATATTTCCCAATAGACGGTCTAAATATTAAAGGCACTGTATTCAGTCACAGAGTCCACTATTTTTAGACCATCATAGTGTAATTCAACCCTTCATCTCAGGAGCAGTCGGCAGCGCTCTGCCTCTGCAGCCTGATGAAATAAGGTTATCGCGTTTGCACTCGGAGTCCTGGAAATAACTGTGTTCAGGCAAATTATAATAGATCAGCTAGAATTACTCAAGCGCTCCCTGAAATTTATTGGGCTCGTGTCAAGAAGGAAGAGAAAATTAGCTGTTTGAGCAAGAACCTTCCCTACCTTTATCTTGTGCCGGCCGGGGAACATCATCTGCTAGACTGAGGGGTTCATTTTGAGTCTCAGCTGCGATCTATTTTATTCTATTCGCGTAATGATTGCTTATATAAGATAAAGTGCCACTTAGAGGACGCCTACCGATAAATCTGCACTCAGGATGATGTGGCTTTAAATCCACTGAACATTAGAATAACTTGTCACAATTAGTTCAATAATGATAGATGCAGTGATAAGTATTTTTTTATACATCAGTGACACTTCTGATTTGTTTGACTTTATTAATGCAGTATGACCACTGCAATTGTGGACATTTGGACTGGACTGTGGACTGGCTGATTGAATTTCTGGTTATATGTCACTGGTGGTTGTAGCTGTTATAATAATAGTGATAACCGTTATTTGTAGGGCACAAAATTACAAACTGCTTCACAGAAAAAAACAGGGGAAAGGCATTAAAATAGTGACAGGGAAGAGAAAGACCACTTAATACAGAAATTTTAGTAGAGACTTAAAGAAATCACTGAGCAAGATGAATTTTAAGAGGAAGGTTGTTCTTAAATTTGGTGGCGCTGACAAGAAATACACAGTCTCCTTTTGTTTTGAGTCTAGACTGCAGATTTGTGTAGCAGGATCCAAGGTTGAGTGCAGGTACGAAGGGGCGCAACACTCACAAATGTATTGCTGGAGCCAGACCTTTAAAAGTATTGAATAGAACCTAAAAAAATCAATTGGAAGCCAGTTTTAGGTATAATCTCTCTTATTTGTTCTTGTTAAGAGGCCGCAGCATTCTGTATAAGCCATGAGCAGGCTTTACAAGTTACAGTAATCAACTCAAAGGAAAATAAAAACATGAATAACTTTCTCAGAGTCAGAGAATGATTAAAAAAATAATCAGATTTTTTAAACAGTATTAAATTTATAAATATAAATCTATAAAATTTCAGACAGTTTATTTATTAAAAATTACAATATGAGTAAACTTGGTTTCATAGTGTCTATAATATGATACATTTCTATTTGATATGCCTCCCTCCCTTTCCCAGGTGAAATCTGTGGCTTCCGGGTTCATAATGGCCCCTCGGGTTCTGGTTCTGTCCAGTTTGAAGCGGTGGTTCTGGACCGCTCCACTGGCGAGGGTCTGGTCCGGTCCAAGGAGCCGCTGGACTGCGAGAGCCAGCGGGAGCACAGCTTCACCATCCAGGCCTATGACTGCGGAGAGGGACCTGACGGAGTCAACAGCAAGAAATCCCACAAGTCAGTCCACTCTCTCCTCCCCCTCTAATTCAAACATATTTAATGTTTTTAACAATAGTTACAGTCACTATCGGAGCTTCCTCTTCTGTTGTAAAGACCATCCAGCCACTTCTGCTTCCTGTTGTTACAATAATCCGTCTCCCTCCCTGCTTGTGTTTTGCTCCCCCTTCCCTCAGGGCCACGGTGCATGTTCGTGTAAACGACGTCAATGAGTTCTCCCCCGTGTTCGTTGAGCGTCGCTACGAGGCTTCGGTCCCAGAAGGGCGTCTGTTTGACCGAATCGTGCGCGTGGAGGCTCTGGATGCTGACTGCTCCCCGCAGTACAGCCAGATTTGCTTCTATGACATCATCACTCCCAATGTGCCCTTCGCTATTGACAACGATGGTAAGATGTGTTTTATGTTGTAGCAGTAAATCAACGGGTGTCGGCTTCGCAGGCCTATTAATATTTGTCTCTCTCTGCTATAGAAATACAATACCCCCACCAGTCACCATATTATTTTCCTTTAATGCTGTCTGCACCATCTGCTCTGTTTGGCCTTGGTTGCAACTAGAATCACTAAATTCAATATTCAGTTCAGTATTCAACTCCTAAACTCAGGATGTCCTCAATACATGAAAAACACACAGACGACACTGCTGAGATATTGATGTCTGCATAGCGACGGAGTGTAAAAGAATTGCAGGTACTTAATTCCTCTCACAGGTAGAAACCAAAAGATGTTAAAATAGACTTTGTGTGGGCGGACTGTTGTTCTGTCTCTGCATCAACATTGCAGCAGCTGTTAGGTTTAATATAGCATGTTTTTGTTCCCGGCTGTTCGTAGATTCCCTAAATTCATCTTTGTCGTTATTGTATCCATTGACTGCTTGGTGGGAGATCAATTGTAATGTGACACAGCGGCTGAGGAGGACCCTGTTTTAGTGTGACTCTGCAGAATTGTCCCAGACTTGGGGGGTGGGTTTTGCGGCGCTTGAGCAGCCCTTTTTCTGTTTTTGGGTCAGACTGGTACAGCAGCACAGAGACCTTTTGTTCTAACCTTGTTCAGATGCTGTAGGCTTGCCATTGTCTGTTTTCTTTTTTCCTCACTTTGTCTTTTCTTTTTGTCTTTTCCGTGTCTACCACTATCTCTTTCATCCCTCTGTTTGTCCTCTCGCCATGTCACAGCATCTTCTGTCGTACCTATTGTTTGTCGGCTGGCGCGCTGAGCACTGTCAGCCTATCACAGTCCCTCGCTGTTGCCTTTATCTCTTAAAAACAGGAAAAACTCTTCAGTTTTCAATCTGCTCTGTGCAATTTATCTCCCTCTGCTTTCTCTTTCTACTCTAGAATATAGCGCATTGAGCTGTTAATGTGTAGGTGCGGTGAGAGAAGCTTTATCAATGAGTGTTCATTCGTGCCGGGCTTTCAATTACGCAAGCTTGTTGTTGATGACTAACCCTTTCTATTTCTGTTTCCCTTTCATTCTTTGTTTCATTATTTCTTGTCTTTTCTTTCTTTGTCTCTCTCTGTCTCCTAGGTAACATTAAGAATACAGAGCCGTTGGATTCAAAGCGTCAGCGTGTTCACACCTTCTGGGTGACCGCCTTCGACTGTGGAAAGAACCGTGCTCAGGCTGATGCCCAGGTTGTTGTCACGGTCAAGCCGTCCTGCAAACCCGGCTGGATTGGTAATCAATGTCACAGATCGCTCTCTTTCTGTCCTGGTTATCATCTCCTGCGAGGCCTCAGAGACGTGTTTTAGTCATTTATTCTGCTGCTTATTGGTTGAAACCACCACTTTTAGCTGGAATGTGCGTGGGCTGCCACTCAGATGAATCACCTTTTGCGTGCTGGTATCAAGAGCAGAGTTTTAAAGAGGTAGTGCTGACGCTTAGTAATATCAAGGGAAGGCAATTAATGAAACTGTGACAATATATTTATAGAATCACACGTACTATTACTACACTTTCTCTGACATTCCTGTACAGGATGAGCAGTTTATAGATCTGCTTTGTGGATCTGACTTCAACTGAAAATTGTATGCATGTTGAGGAGGAAGGAAAAGAAGTGACAGTTGGTTAGTACATAGTTGTGATTGGCTTGTCATATTACTGTACGACACATTTTTTTCAGGATGGACTAAGCGTGTGGAGTACACACCTGGGTCAGGCAGCATACCCCTGTTCCCCAGCCTGCATTTGGAGACCTGTGAAGAGACTGTGTGGAACATCCAGGCCACCGTAGAGCTCCAGACCGGCCACATTGGGAAGGGCTGCGACAGAGACAGCTACTCTGACAGATCCGTTCGGCGACTGTGTGGTGAGTTCTGGTTTCCACCTCAAGACACGTGAATCTTCAGAGGGCAGGATCCTTTTTTTTTGTTTATTAATATCCTCTCTCTCTCTCTTCCCTTCATCAGGTGCTGTCAGGGGCGAAGTAGACCTCCTCCCACCTCCATCTCCTGCTGCCAACTGGACCTCCGCTCTGCCCACTCTCCCCTCTTCTGATTCATCTCTGGTCTTCTCCTTCAACGGATCCAACCACGTCGCCGTGGTGCCGGATTCGGTTGTCTCGGCGTTATCAGGCGACCACTTCACCCTGCAGCTGTGGATGCGAAGGGGCGGCGCCAACATCCAGCCCGTCACCACTCAGACCAGAGGAAGCCGCAAGGAGGAAGAGACCATTGTGTGCAGCACTGTCAAGAACGGTGCGTTATATGGTAGTGTCGTGGTTTTTAATTGCATTTGAAGGGATTTGAAACGCGGGGAGAATATAGTGGGCGATTTTGGTAAGGAAAGCTAAAAAAAATTCACACATTCATTCACACATCAGACATCTCACCCCCAGAAGGTTACCCACCCAAATCCCCAGCACTGCAGGGAAAATCACAGCTGGGGGAAGGAAAAAAAAAAAGTAAAACTGTTTATAGCTTCAACAACTACTATCAAGGTGCTCTTGAGAGAGACACTTAAACCCAGCTGCTCCACTTGAGCAGCCAAGTGGACATCAGAGGAACAGTAAAACACTGTAATTGTGCCAGGCAGAATATTGTGTGTATCACGTGAAAATTTTGACTTTGACCAGCAAACTTTCACTCGGTAAAAACAGCAATAACATTCACAAGTGAGAGAGATAAAACAGAGATTAAAATCTATAATAAACTGCAACATCTTTATTTCTCACTGTGGTTATTCTCTGAAGAAATGTCTGCTAACAGTGGGACGGTTTGACAGCACCGCACCGAAACGCCAATTATCCTCTGTTCCTCTGCTCTCCTGTTCTACAGATGACTCCTTCTCCCACTACTCCCTCTCCGTCCACGGCTGCCGCCTCTCTCTCTTCTACTGGCCCGATGTCTCAGCCGCGCGGCCCGTCAAGTTCTTGTGGAAACTGGAGCAGGTACTCGGGGAGCTGCAGTTCTTAGCTTTGATGTTCTCGCTTGCACTGTTTCTTCTGTATTTGCACCTTGAAATTCAACTGAAATGGAGGAAATGCAATATTTAGTTAGTTAGGTTTTATTTCTGTGTCAAGTCAAACATCTGGCCCATCCCTCATGGGATTACAAGACGCCTATATTTTACAAAACATCCAACTTCTGGTAATACATATACCAAAACAAAGGAACAAAAAAAGGGCGTCAGTTGCAACATTATAAGCATTCTCAAAATTTCTGTTTTTATCTTACTAGATTAAGTGTTGTGCAGTTCCCAGTAAAAAGAACAATGGAAAACAAAATGGAACTAATTTTCTTTATCATTCAGACAGCACATTGAACATTTCCTCTCCCAGGCTCAACATTAAATGGTAAAATATCAGATCTCAGCTGGACATGTAAAGCTCTATAAATACATAGATTTTATCATCCTAAACGTGCATGTAAGGTTAACAGTGGTGCATGCGTCAGAATACATGAAAAAGAGAGAAGTTCCGTACCTGCATGCATGTGAGTGAGTGTGTGTGTTTTGGTGTGGGGGTGCTGAGGAGGTGAAGGGGGTTTGTTTTGACTGAAGGCACCGGTCCCAGACAGATTGAGGCAGCATGGATTAAAGGATGCTGAGCTGATACAGAGAAGATTTGTCAAATCCCTCTGTCTGAACCACGATATCTTATTACCTCGGTCTTTCTTTTCTGTCTTTATAATTCCCTCATCTTTCTTCCTTTGTATTCCCCCCTGATGTCACCACATCTACAGAGAAAACTAAAACAAATGTGTACAGGAATTTATACACAAGTACATTTAAGTACAATTTGGAGGTACTTGTATTTTACTTGACTGTTTCCATTTTATGATACTTTATACTTCTACTCTAGTACATTTCAGAGGCAAAACTTTTATTTTACTCCACTACATTTACCTGACAGCTATAGTGACATGTTACTTTTCAGCTTAAGACTTTACATGATCAGTTAGTAAAATACAACACATTGTTAAAGATTAAACCAGTGGCTCCGAACCTTTTTAGACGTGGCCCCTTACAAAAAAGCAGTGTCTTGTTGGGGCTCCTTGTCACCACCAAAGAGAGATTTCCCCTCTAAACGTATTAAATCTTAGAGGCCCAAAGAGATACAATTATCTATGAATTCACCAAGAAAGCAAAGATAAAGAAAAAATGAATACAGCTTTGTTTTTTCTTCCTTCCCTTCCCATTAATCATCTCACGGCCCCTCAGATTTATTATCTGACCCTTTGGAGGGGGGCCGACCCTTTAGTTGGGAACCACTGGACTAAACTACCTAATAAAGCTCCCACAACAATAACAACATTAACATTAATCTCATATATACTAATATATCAGTCCCAGGAGCCATTGCGTTTTACTGCTAATACCTCTGTACTTTTACTTGAATAGTATTATGAATGCAGGACTTCTACTTGTAACAGAGTATTTTTACATTGTTGCATTGGTACTTTTACTTAAAAGTAAAAGGTCTGAATGCTCGTAGCCCCTGCGAGACATTTGAACTGTTTCCTTTGCCCGGGCTCATGTTGCCTCCATGTCGTCTCTGTCCAACAGGTGTGTGACAGTGAGTGGCATCATCTTTCACTCAGCGTCCAGTTCCCCTCAGTGACCCTGTACGTCGATGGCGTGACCTTCGACCCCGCCCTCATACACGACAATGGAGCCATCCCCAACCCCGCCCCCCGCCAGAGGATGTTCATCGGCGCCTGCTGGGGTAACACACTGGAATTTATGCACAGCGAATCCACATCTGACATATATTTCATTCCAGCTTAATGATGGATTTTGACAGAAATGAATGCAAGCAGAGAGCGAGGAATCTTGTTTTTTTTTTTTGTTTGTTTTTGCATAAATGCTATGAGCAGCGATTGTGCAGTTTCCTTCCTCCTTTGCATTCCTCCGTCACTGAAATGTCATTTAAATCATACATCACCAAAAGAAAGCAGCCTGCCATTTCTGGCATGAGCACCAGCAACTCGGGAAGCCTCATAAGGCATCTTAAGACAATCTGCTGAGACATTTCGCCTTTCACTCCCTCATTTCACTCACTTATAATTTGGTTGATGCATTTGGTCTTCGAGGGCTAATAATATAACTGACTTATCAATTATTCAGGGCTGCAGAACAACACAAGGGCCAGACAGCTATCAGCCACTTACACTTGAACCGCTGGTTAAAATGGGAAACTCTGGCTGCCAATTAGTAGTGAAACACACACACACACACACACACACACACACACACATTCACAGTCTTACACTCCACAGTGGAAATCGCTCTGCTGCCTGCTTGGCAACAGCTGCTGCGAGATAATGAGGAGATGGTGCATTTTTGAATATCAGCCACAGTTTTCTTGCTCGCATTTTCTCGCTTGTGCCTGCTCGTGTTATTTTATTTTTTTTCTTCCTGTCTTCCTGTCAATCTCTGCCACCTTCAGTCTTCCTCTCACTTTTTTTTCATACCTCACTGCATTTAAGTCTCTTTCTCAGAGTGCCTTACTGTATTCTCTTCCCCTTTGCCCCTCGCTGTTTTTTCCCTGCAGAGCCCGAAGAGAAGCAGAAGGAGATACTAAACAACACCATCCCAGAGGGTAAAGACTCAGGTGACCTCCCTGTTTTCACTCTGTTGTGCAGCCTGTTGTTTTGCCATCTCATTGTTGGTGTATTATTTATCTGCATATTAGAACATAAATGTGGTGTTCATGCTGGACTGTCTGTGGTCTTTAGTGAAGTATGTGGGTGGTTACCACGGCCTGTTGTCGGGGGTGACGGTGCGTCCCGGCAGCGTGGAGCCGCACAGTGTGGTGGAGTGTCTGTACGCCTGCAGGGAGGGCCTGGACTTTGGAGACCTGGAGACTCTGGGCTCTGGCATGAAGGTAATACCTCAGAGAACTGTAGACAGCTCAAAGAGCCCCTTTTAGATCTGGAATGAACATTTGTCTCAGATACACACATTTAATAATT
This sequence comes from Oplegnathus fasciatus, assembly GCA_003416845.1. Classification (NCBI taxonomy): domain Eukaryota; kingdom Metazoa; phylum Chordata; class Actinopteri; order Centrarchiformes; family Oplegnathidae; genus Oplegnathus; species Oplegnathus fasciatus. The sequence goes on from NTHP01000527.1 coordinate 350,218, forward strand.
ACATCCCTGTTTGTTAACAGTCTTCATAGTCATAGTCTTAATTATAAATATAAATAACCGTGAATACAAGACATACAATATTATAGCCAACTTTTCAAAAATAGAATATTTCACGAACCTATTAACAGATAAAAAAAAGTTGGCTCTCAATTTTTACATACAGAGCCGCAAATTCTGTACTCTTAACCTCGTTTTTCAAGCTCATTATTTTCAAAACCCTGTGTATTCAAATCTCTTTTCCTTTCTTAATACTTACAGATAACCCTAACCAATTTCAAAGCCAATCTTTGGTCGACTTTACCACATCCCTCATTTAGCTAAAATCCCTATTGTTCTCAAAAAAATCCTTTTTTTTTTGGAGATGTAATCCACTGAGCTCTAGATCTATAAGTTCAGATCAAGCTCCTCATTTACGGGCTTAAAGAGCCCAGTTTAGAAATCCAAAAGGACCTAAGGAGAACCTCTATAAATTGAAATCTCAATTGTAATTACAAAGTAAACACATCATCACTTGTTCCATATCTGCAAGCAGCTTTACAGTTTTTTTAACAATTTGTGAGTTCATAGTGTATGTTATTTTGAAATTGAGACATACCTACCCATTGCATTATGCATTTTATGCACATTAGGTGTTACGTTTATTTATTACACAAACCTTTTCAGTTTGTATAACAAGTACATAACAGTTTGGCCAGAATGGAAGTCTCATAATCTAATTTGCCTTCAGTGTGTTTCATTTGTATTCACATTACACATAAAAATACTTGCTGTTCATGGGTTGTAGATTAAAGGATAGGTTCACACTTTTTTCAAGTCTGAACAGGAGGAATTATTTCAGCAAGTAAAACCTGTTTCACTGTTCATATGTGCACCGGACTATTGTTTTAAGACACACTTGAAAAATTGTCAACTGATCCTTCAACTGCAAACACAACTTGTCATGTTGCCAAATGTGTTTCTAACCTCCTCTAGTGGCGGTTTGGTGTGTGGTTACTCAGGATGTATATTAATACTGTGTGTAAAAGGGGTCAAAACGTAATATGTCTGCTAATACTATTATTTCTTTGCTATTGACTTGGATTCAAGAAGATTAACCCTTTCCAAAGCTTCCCTTTTCTTTTTAATTTATTCTGGGTAGATTTGCATTAACTGTAAACTGTCCAATTTTGCTTTGAGCCTCGATAACATGATGTTTTTTTATGAATATTAATGGGAACTTAGATTTTCAAGCTTTTCCTTTGACCTTGCAGGTTCATGTGAACCCCAGCCAGTCAGTGTTGGTGCTGGAGGGAGACGACATTGAGAGCTTTAACCGTGCAGTGCAGCAGGTCACCTACAGAAACTCTCTACGCTTCGCCACGCCTGGAGTCCGACCCCTCAAACTAACCACCTCGCTCAGGTACAAAGGCGCATACGGACATGTACACAAGTGGATAAGAGCTCTTTTCACCGTTGCAGCAGCAGAAAGCAGTAGAAAATGAGGCAGGCTGAAAGAAAGCAAAACCACAAATGTAAATTATCACTCTGGAAATCTCTGAATATCACAAATGATACATCAGGCACAACAGTTAAGTGAGTATCTGAGAGTCCGTGTGTAGCAGTCGAATGAGGTGTCACTCTGTGGACTCTGCCGCTGCTTACTCTTTTGACACTGAACTCATCAAACATGAACCTTGCCTCGGCTGTGATAAGAGATGATTATATAGAGAATATGTCAACGCAAGAGATAACAAGGAATATCTTATCTCTTTGTTCACTCAGCCACCAAGTAACATTTGCTGTGACGGAGTAAACTGTAGGTGCCAAATTCATTCTGCCTGGTTTAATAGTAACTGAAGTTGTTAAAGATTATTGAGAAATAATTTAGCATGTTTCTAACTGAAAAGTGGTTCAAATTTTCAGATTTACATTCAAGTATCGCACAATCAAACAAAAACTGTATCCCGGACATACTGACAGCACAAGACTGTTCAGCTCCTGAACAATCCCTGCTGCAGCGTGCATCACACTGAATCACCTGGCTGTGAAAATAAAAAGCACACAAACTCTGTTTCCGGGTCAGTGCTCAACCATGCTTAACATCTGCGAACTGGCTCTGTGGCTTTAGCAGTCACTTTTAGCTGATGAAATATTAATTCACCTTGGGAGGTACTGCCCAGCGCATATACTATGTGCTATGTTGTGTATTTATACTGAAACTAGCTGCCTGCCGACAAATCAGATCTCATCAAACTCTCAGGCTGTGCAGATATTCTTATCACTGTCTTTTAGGACTGTTGTTTTTGTCACATGTTTATAAGATTAAGATCATTACCAGGCCACGATTCAAGGTCATGGACAGATTTTTTTTCCCTTGGTTTCTGCTCAAGTGTACCAGAGTTTTTTTTTCTCCAGCGTGTTTTATTGCGTGTGTGAAGATTAGACTGATTTGAGGCCAGGAGTTACCCAGATGGCTGAACAGCAGGCCCTTCTGGAGAGGCCGATAGAAGCAGCTGCTCACTCTGATAGTGGAAATGTAACACACACACACACACACGCACTGTCTCTGCTTAATCCCCTTTCAAATGTGATGCTGAATTATAGTGCAGATGAATAAATATATGTAAGCAGCCTGTCATCAATCTGATTTGGTCTCCCTTTTTGGCAGGAAAATTAAATTTGTAACAGCAGAGCTACTGTGGTTTGACATTTGCTATTTCCAGTGTCACAACGGACCAAAGTTAACCACAGTCATGGTGGAATTAGGGAACTAGATTGAGAAAACTTTGCACAGGATTTAGACCTTTAGAGCCATGCTAGTGGTGCTTTGAGTTAAATGCTAACATCAGCACACTAACATGCTCACAATGACAACAATGATGATGTTACCTTGTTAACCATCTGAGATTAAAGGTATAACGAGTAGGATTTTCCAAAAAAATAATACAGTCTCTGGTATAGACTCATACAAAAATAACTCTCAATCATCGCTTATGAACTACTAGAAGTGTGTGGGGGTCGGGGAGGAGGGGCCAACTTTGAATGTTGCGTTTACAAACAGCAACCGACAAATCCTACTCGTTATACCACACATGAGCATGCTAACATTTGCTAATTAGCATTAAACACAAAGTACAGCTGAGGCTGATGGGAATGTCATAAAGTTTGCAGCTGTTTTATAAAACAAAGTTCTGGACAAATTAAAAATTTGACCTAATGATGGCGCTATATGAAAAGTTAAAGGGGAACTGTGCCAATTTTACTCATTGAAGTCTGTTTACAGGCCTTGGGATTACCACTGCATAAAAAAAGTTGTATAAAGCCTTTCATGGCTCCAGAGGAAGCTGTGCAAAGTGTGATGAGGCTGAAGACAAGTTTGAAAATGAAAAAAATCTGGAGGGGTGTGGAGAAAGAAGTCAGCTTACCAGACTTCTGTAGCCCACTCCTCACCTCTGCATGAGGCTACATTAGCCGCTACTAGCATAACACACCCAAATCTCAGATTAAACTGTAGGATGATTAAGTTGCATTGTGGGTAATGTAGACACCAGGTTTTGACAAGTAAGAAGAATGTGTGGGATAAAAACGGCGATATCTCTGGTTCTGCTGCATCAATTGTGATTTTGTTAGCAGCCCATCGTGAGTCTAACAATGTTACAGGAGTGCGATGCTAAATGGGTGCAGCACTCTTTTAAGGGATCACCACAGTTGTTATAATTTACCCTGAGGGGGGTTAAAATGTCTATACCAAATCTCATAGCAATCCATCCAATAGTTGTTGAGATATTTCGCTAAAAAACAAAAAAGTCAACCTCAAGGTGACGCTAGAGGAAAATTTAGGGGATCACCAAAGTCAGTAGGATTTATCCTCTGAGCACCATGAATGTCTATACAAATGTCATGACAATCCATCCGACAGCTGCAGAGATATTTTAGTCTGGACTAAAGTGGTGGACCAACCAACAGACTGACATTGCCATCCCTGAAGTCACATTGCTAGCGTTGCAAAAGAATTTCAAGTTGCTTTGGCATACCCCACAGACAGCTGAGTTATCTAACCAATGACATTTTTTCACATCTCTTTTTTATCTCTCTTTCTTTCTCTGACAACACACACTTCCTTCCTCCCTGCCAGATGTTTCAACGAGGAGAGCTGCCTGTCCCTCAAGCAACTGGAAGGATACCTGGTGGTTCTCCAGCCTGACGCCCCTCAGATCTCTCTGTCCGGGGTCGGCCCTCATCTGGCCCGTCCTGCCCCTGAGTTTGAAGGTCCCCGTGGTGTCCCCCTTTTCCCTGAGCTCCGGATTGTCTGTTCCTTGTCTCATGCTGTCAACACGGCTGCACAGGGGATGGAGGGTGGAGGTGATTCACACTTTGCCTCATCTATGGACCAATTTAAGGAGATTTGAAAGAGTTCTCACTTGTCTATATATCTGTATACGGACATGAGGTGAAGAGACCATCTGTGGTCTTAAATTGGGGTAATGATGTTGTCATTTGTCTCCTTTCCATTGCTTCTCAGCTCTGATGTCCGACGCTGTGGCTCACACTTTGGACGGCTGTGAGGTCCAACCACTGGGGGAGGAGCTAAACCCAGAGAGGGAGGAGCTTCTGGTGGACATGGATGTCGTGCGAGAGAGGGGACTGGAAATCATCAATACTACTGCTTATATTGCCATCACAGGTACTGTGCATAAAGACCGTCTGCCCAAAACTGTCATAGAACATCATTCTTTTCTTTTGTCTGTTTTTAACTAGGACATTAAAACATCTTGTTCTGGCCAAGCAGCAATAACAATGAGTTACAGATAAACAACATGAAACAGACACCACAAAATAGGTCTGAAAGTCTGGATTAAATAGTCTGTTATTTTCTGTTTGTCCCTCATTTTTAAAGCCCCTGAAGTATTTCTCTATAAAATTAAATATCCAATACTAAATAAGCAACAATGAACTTAAAGTTTGGGGAGGAAAAAAACAGTTTAGCTGTCAAAAACTCAGACAATGTGCCTCATCACTGTGAGCCTGGGGTTTTATCAGAACTGGTTAACAAACAGAAGCAAACAGCCCCACAGCTGTCATCACATTTTGATCCAAGCATTGCTAAATCCTGATTGGTGCACAGAAATATGTGACGTCACCTTTTTCCAACAAGTCTTGCCCAGTTAAAAACTGTGAGAAAAGCACAAACGAAACACAAAATACAGAAAATCTCTCATTTGAAATAACCAGAACTGTCTGAACTGTGGCAGAGAATGTTATTTTCATATGAAACATATCTCATTGTAAGACGCTGGTTTAGCAAATAGGTTTTTAGGGCCTTTAAAACTTCTACGCCCAGTTCTTTGAAATTCAACATAATCGATTCCCAATGACCTAAAAATTAAAAGCCATCCATCTGATACAGACACCCCCAGCTGTCAATAAGCTGCAGACTCCTTTTCTCTGCCCCTCCTTCTCTCTGCAGTTGTCGTCTCAGTATTGACTCCCCGTCTTTGTTTTTATTGTGTCCTCTTTTGTTTCTGCGCTCCCTCCAGGTGCCGAATCCATCTCTGTGTACGAGGACGTCCTTCGCTCAGTCCGCTACCGACTGGCCAAAGGCTCAGCCCGCTTTGAGAGGCGGTTCCGCCTGTCCTGCTCTGAGATGAACGGCAGATACACCAGCAATGAGTTGACTCTGGAGGTGAGAAGAAACACATAACACCTCCGGTACTGACATGAAGACATATCCTTTAGACATGAGCATGGAAGTTCAGTCTCCACCTTTGGGAACAGTATATGTACGAAAGCTAGAAAGTGGATTATTTAGTTTTAGAGCCATCTCTGTTTCTCTCCTCCTTCCTTCAGGTGAACTTCCTCCACTCTCTGGACAGTCTGTACCACCCATCCCACCTGCTGGCCTCCCAGCAGCAGTTTCTCCATCCATCCCACCACGCTGGAGAGCTGAGTGGACACACTCTGCCCAATCCACACCGCAACTCAGGTGACATTTCCCTCTCATCGGCTTTTCCTGTCCTGTAGTTTACTAAACAACGTTTATTATTACAGCACATTTCTAGTACATATGCCACAAAGAGCTTCACAATAAAAGACAAAAGAAATTTATAAAATACAGTCTCACAATATAAGAGTGATGGGTAAGGGGAGCCAGAGACCTTCGTTGCAGGTCATGCCCCTCTCCCTCTCTCACCTTGTTTCCTGTCTCTCTCTAGACTGTGCCTATCAAATAAAGGCAAAAATCATCTTAGAAAAAGAGTGATGATAAAAGTAATAAAAACAATAAAATAAATAAGGCTAAACAAAGGCAAGTTGTATGTCTTGAGCTGCTTTTTAAAGGTGTTTACAGTGTCCGCAGATCTTAAAGGTTCCCTGTGAAGTTTTAGACCTCTAGTATTGGAGCTGTTCTGAATACTTCAAAATCAACTTTGCAAATGTTTTATGAGGAAGGAAACGCACTCAGCACGTACGTTAGACCTCAAGGATTCACACAATGAGTTGTGGTGAGTAACACTGAATATAAACATAACTTTTGTATGTTTACAAGAAAACTCCACAGGGCCCCTTTAAGTCCAAAGGGAGAGAATTTCAGAGTTTAGGAGCCGCAACCTCAAAGGCACAGTCTTCTTTAGTTTTAAGCCTGGAGCGAGGAACAACCAGCAAACTAATCCAAAGACCCCAGAGACCTACTGGTGATAAAGGACTGCAGCAGAACTCTAATGCAGGCAGGTGCATGACCATGCAGAGCTCCAAAAGCAATCACAAAACTCTTCCATTTTACTCTGAATTTGATGTGGAGTGTAAAGAACAGTGTGCACGGTGGGGCAGTGTAACCAATAATTGTGTAATGACCTGCAGCACCTCTGCTGTTTCATTTGTGCAATAACTACAGCGACACAGCAGATAGGATTATCAGGCTAAATCATGTTGCCCACACAGTCTAACACCCCAGCAAATGTTAGATTTTAAATGTGCCTTTAAGGAGATGGTTAGTTTGGATAATTGTGCTATTTGTCATACTTTCATACCCAGAATGGGACACATTTTTGAGCAGAGCTTCCGATTAACTCATATTTGCATTCAGTAATTGGGTCACCATACATTTAAACTTAACGTAGAGATGGAAAAAAAAAAGGCTCAATAAGTTTGTACACGATGGACATGAAGGAAAATTGGGTAAAATTTTACAAAACGATACAAACAGAAATTTTCTTTAAAGGACTTGCCTGCTCTGTCTATGGCATTCTGCCCAAAGCCCATTTGTTCATGCTAAAGATGTGAATCCTTAAAAACTGGTCACAAATGTATAGTTTCATGTATTTTAAAAGGCAGAGTGATTACTCAAACAGGACTAAATAGTGCATTTGTTGGGGACTATTTTCAGCCGTGGATTAGTACACATTTGGTCCTCTAGTGAGTATTTAAAATAGGATGGCTTATATAGGATATAGGAATTTACATTTATACTCCTGCTTTAGTTTATGTCACATAATCATCACTGTGTTGTTGTTTTTTTAACAGTGGTGCCAGGAGCAGCGACCGTCATCATAATGGTGTGTGTGGGTTTCCTGGTTGTCATGGTGATCCTCGGTGTGTTCCGAATTCGCTCCATCCATCGCCGTGGTGAAGGGGCCAGGGGCGGGGCTAAGGAGGGTAGCAGCCAATGGGACGACTCTGCCCTCACCATCATCGTCAACCCCATGGAGGTAAAACGCCAGACGAGCTATTGATATTGAATTGATAATAAATGACCACGCTTGTTCAGCTCCTGTTTTCATCCGCACATCGCTCTGTCCCTCAGTCCTACGAGTCTCGCATGGGCATCTCTGCTGACACGGAGGGGGAGGGGGAGGAGGATGAGGAGGTAGCGGAGTCACCTGACGACGCCAGCGACGACCAGCGAATCATCATCAAGAAGGAGGGGAGGGACGGCAACGCCCGTCGCTACTGAGCCACTTGTGTCTCTGCACCAGTTCTCATGGAAACCACAAGCCGGCTCACCAGTCACACACTCCAACACTTTTAATATCAACGACTGCTGACACCACTAGTATAAGGAATGTATGCTTACAAACACTACGCACAACACAGTCACTGTAATACTCTTGACACTCAACGCCATATGTGACCTATAGCCAACAACGGGCAGTTGTTCTCCACCTAAATGTTCAATGGCACAATGTATACAGTTATTGTAATTTAACCGCCTGAGCAAACCCCACCAAAATTGTATGTGGTGCACCAGTTCTAAATCACAAGATGGTAATGTGTCTGTATAGTGTAATACTGGTTGAATGAGACTGCTTTTGTTTTTGTTTTTTAAAAAAAGAAAAAAAAGATTGTATTCTATCTTTTGTTATTGAACACAGAGTGAAATCTTTACAAAATGTAACAATCCGCAACATGCAGGCCTTGACTAGATCTGTAGGCAAAGACACAAAGCCTTGATCCCGACATGTCTCTGCACTCCCTTGTTAGACTGACTCGAGGAGTCTGTGCACAAGCTCTTTTTCTCCCTCTTTGCATCTTCTCTCGACACATTCCTCGACCACCGTTAACCGCAGAGTGAAGACAGTGAGGTCAGACATTACGGTCGCTCTCCAGCTAATCCATAAAAACCTGCACTTGCTTTTCCTTTGGTATCGTGACTACTTTAGCGCTTCAGCTCCTGACTATACTTTATGTGGTGCTGATGATAAGATGAGAAGATTTGAGGACTATCAACCATACACCTCGTCCTTTTACACAAGCTGGTGCTTCTGCAATGCTCCAAGGATACAGAGTAAAAGCCTGTAGGTGTTGAGCCCACGCTGCGTCACTGTGGTTTCTGGTTCAAACCGGAGTCTTTGCAAAGTTTCAGCTTGTGCCACTAAATGACAAAACATCACCATCTACAATAAACCTGGTGTAACCTGACCTCTGACCCCCCGCCCCTCCTTCCCTCACAGTGACCGCTGGAATGTCTCTAAATGACTCTCACTGCACTGTTTCACTCACTGCACACTGCTCTTACAATAACTGCAAGACATCACGTGCAAACACACACAAAAACACACACACACACACACTCCATAATGCTACCCCTGCTGTTTCCAGAATGTCAGCTCAGCTTGGGCAGTTTTGATTGTATTGATTGTAATGAATTTTCTGTACATACAATGATGAATATTATGATATTATTGTTATTACTATTATTATTGCAGCCACTCTTTTTCTGCACACTTTGAGAGGGAGCAGATTATGATTTCCTTTTTTTTTCTCTTCTTCCATTTGAGTAATCACCTTTACAGCATCAGAAAACAGTATAATAATAATAATAATAGTAGTAGTGATAAGGATGATAATCCCTGGCTTGATGAGTGTCTCTTAATTTGTGTGTAATATTGTTGTAATTTAAGAACTTGTCAATATCTGAATCACAGAAAAAGGAGGGCACATTGTTGTGATACTTAGATACGTCTCACTCATTTCATCTTTCACACTTCAAGGTCATTTTTTCACATCACTAAATCTTCCTTTTTTCTTTTCTTCTTTTTTTCACTCCACGTGATATCTTTGGTTCAATGAATGTACAACTGTGTGCTTCTCCTCACCTCCCCACCCCCTGCCCCCCGGCCTTTTTCCTCCACCTCTCCCTCTGTGTCTCTTGCTGTCTGTCTGTGTAGCCTATCAATGTGCAGTGCTAAACCTGTCAGTAAATAAAGCCTGTCGTTTTTTGAGTGTGATGTTAAGAAGGAATAAACATTGCATTGATTAATAACTTATATTATTACTATGTTACTCTTGGAACATTACCTGTAATTATTGATACAATGATGACATGGGTTATGCTGACTAATTGTTATTGAGACCTGTCAGAAAACATTACAAAATTCATAATAAAAACACTATATGACGTCTCCACGAGAGAGCTTTCTTGTTAGAGCAGGGTCCTCACTGAAATAACGCCGTAATCTTGTAAAATAGTATTTTAAAAGAATCACTAAAATTTTTTAAAATGTACAATATGTTCATATTTTCTTATGATTAGGCCTATAACCTATTTCATACAAATGTCATACAGCATTACAACCATATTGTCTATGCTAGACTATTACAATACTGAACAGTACTTATACAGTATATGGAGTTCCAAACTACCATATATACAGTGGCAGAATGCAACTAAGCACATTTACTCAATTAAGTAAAATTTTGAGATACTTGTACTTCAGTATTTCCATTTTATGCTACTTTATGCTTACATTTTATTGGAAATATTGTATTTTTACTAAACTTAAACTTAATAATTCACTTAAACTAACCAACAGTATATGAAATAGTTAAAAAAAAAGCTCCACCTCCACCAGCTTCAACAATAAAATGCTGCTGATACACCACACAATGCAACCTTAATGATAGTCCAGTATGACCATAATCATTGGTGGAGGTAGTATTCAGATCCTTAAGTAGAAGTAACAGTATCGACTACATAATAGGAATACTCCTACAAGAAAAAGTACTGCATTCACAAAATGTGTTTTATTTACAGTATTAGCAGCAACATATATTTAAAGTATCAAAAGCAAAAGCATTCATTATGTAGAGTGGTCTATAAGTGGTTCATATTACTATATTTGATGATTGATGCATATACCTGTAAGAAGCATCATAATATTGCAGCTGGTGGAGGTGAAGCTAATTTTAACAACTCTTTATACTGTTACCGTTATTGTTACTGATATTTTCATTTATAACATTGCATGATATTTTATAAAATGATGAAATGTTTTTAGGGAACATTTCCAACATGTATAGTAACTTGTTATAGCTCTTAAATTAATGTAGCGGAGTAGAATTATGAGGCAGAATAAAATGAAAATACTCAAGGAAAGCACAAATACCTCACAATTGTACTTCAGTACAGTACTTGAGTAAATGGCCTTATTTTCCACCACAGTGTATAATAAATATAACACTCTAAAGATGCCATTTTGCATGAGTACTTCCTACACTTGATAAGTACATTTTGATGATGTTAATTCCAAACTTTTATTTAGGTACAACTTTGCATGCAGGATTTTTACTTGTAATTGAGTATTTTTACATTGTTGGACTGCTGCTTTTACTAAAAGAGTCTGAATGCTGCTTCCACCACTGTATTATGGTGTAGTCACAGTATAGTTCAAGTTCAAGTTCTTCAATTTATCATTTGCACAACAATTACAGTGAAGCAGTCACTGGCAATGAAATTCTTTGTACTCAGACTCCCTCCCACAGTGCTCATATAAAATGCATAAAAGAAAATCACACAAGTGAAAAAAAGAAAAAGAGAATCTAAGACATAAAATAGTGCAGAAGTTAAAATATAGGAATAAAATAGAATATACATAAAATAGAATAAAATAAGGTAAAATGAAATATAAAAAATATATAATACTGTAGTAGACTGGTTTATTATACTGTTTTTTTATGTTAACACCAGTCACTGAGTGACAGGAACGATCTCTGTGCAATAACCCTGTGACACAAACAGAATATACACTGTTGTTATCACGTAAATATCATCACTCAAACACAAATCTATGCACACTGTGTATGCTGTATACTGTCATATCCACCTACCTCACGTATATAAAGCTACCTGTTAATCATATTTATTTCAGCACCCTTTGCACTCTGCACATTGCACTATTGTCTTACTGTCTACATATATATATACTTTTACATTTTGATTTTGTTGTAATATTCACAGCTGCCGACCTCTACTTTCAAAGTAGCTTCCCCAATACTGTACATATATATATATATATATATATATATATATAAAGCATAGCTTTGCAAGCTAACAATTACTTCAGACTGGAAGAAGTTGAACTACAGCAAAGCTACCCTATAGGAAGAAATCTAGTTTGGTTAACTAAAGCTACATAAAAAACACAGTTTTACTTTGTAAAAAAAAAAGATCAAATTGACAGTGTACATATGAAATTATAACAAAATGTAATCCAAAAAAGTCACTTGCCAGCAAAAAATGCCACTCAGTTGAGTTTATTGCAAAAAGTGCCCACTTGTTCACAGGTCACACATAAACCAAAAGAATAAAATACTCCACTATTCATGGGAAAGTGCAGGAATGCCAGCTTTGGTTTTGTATACAATGTCCATCACTCAAGACACCTGCCTTCCAGAAACTAGAGCCCAGGTGGGGGTATTGCACCAAGCAGGATTACTCAGCCAGGTAACTTCTAGAATAACATGCAACAACTTCTCTGAACATTTGTTAATAAACAACAACAATAAAGACTAATTGACACCTAATGTATTCAAGTTTAGTTTTACAAAATCAGATTCAAAACATTAAAAGCTACAGCCAAATATTTTTCACAGGTGAGCTGACAATCCAGCTTCCTGGAATACCCCTG
>NTHP01000528.1:0-50120 GCA_003416845.1 Oplegnathus fasciatus
TTAACGTAAACCATATAGAACACCAAATACCATATATGGAACTCCAGATACCACAGTTTGATCATGAATGCTGTCTGTGACTGAGTTAATCTAAAATGCATGACCACTGAGGTGAAGGAAGCACTCTTTTCACACCCAAATGTCACCAGAGATCCTGTCCTCTGTAGTTCATGAGCCTATTGTTTTCTGAACTATGACTGATGTGGGGAGGGGGTAGCAAATGTTCACCCCAGCATGGGAAGCAAACCTAGCTTAGGATGTTTCAGAGGCCAAGGTCTAAATGTAGAGAACAGCTTCCCATCGGGGTGCACATTACAAACCAGCCTTTGTCTTGTGTACCATTCTCTGAGCATTAATAAAGTGTGACAGTACTGTAAGAGACTTTTGTCTCGTTCCTCGTTGTCAGAGTGGGATTGCAAAGTTGCCACGACAATTTGGGGGTTAGTCCGGGATGCCTAACTCATACTTTCTTTGATCCACTTTCTGCACAAGTTAATTCTGCGTGCAGTCGGTGAGGGGATTCGAAATCGCTCAAGAGCCAGGTAGTCTGCCTCGCCTGGGACAGCTCGTAATTGACTCCCAGGGTGAGAAGAGGTGGCTTGTGAGATTGTGGGGGGAGATTGTGTGATACGGCATATTAAATTAAAAGAGGGTACAGTATTGATGACCACAGCAGACGTCTGATAGAGTGATTGATATCAATGAATGTCAGGTCTAAGAGATATCTCTGTTTGCTGGTAAGTGAGTGACTGCAAATTAATATCAAAATGGGAAAGCTAAGAGCAAACCTTTGACTGACGAATCTGATGGGAAGGGCAAAAATTATGCTTAAGAAACATGGTGATGACTCCTGTAAACAGCAATAAACAAAAACAACTGACAACAACGATGAACATGACAATAACAAACAACAAATAACAACAACAGTTACAACAATAACAACAACAGTTACAACAATAACAACAACAATAATAACAATAACAACAAACATCAACAGCTATTACATCAACAATAACAACAACAACAAACAAACAACACCAACAGTTATTACATCAACGATAACAACAACAAACAACAATGAAAAACAAGAACAACAACAAACAACAACTACAATGACAACAACAACAACAACAATGGCGACGACATTGGCAAACAGCAAGGAACAACAATAATAACAATAACAACAAACAACAACAAACACCAATAAACAAAAACAACTGACAACAACAATGAACATGACAATAACAAACAACAAATAACAACAACAATAAAACCAATAACAACAAACACCAACAATAAGCATGATGATGAAAATAACAATGACAACAACAAAAACAAATAACAACGATAATAACAACAAACAACACCAATATTACAACAGCAACAAACAACAACGATGACATCAACAACAATGACAATGACAATAATAAACAAATACCAACAACAGCAATAACAACAATGACAACAACAAACATCAACAAACAACAATAACCAACGATAAACAACAACAAACAACGAAAACAAAAACATCAACAACAAACAACAACAATAGTAATGATAATAACAACAATAACAATACACAACAAACAACAACAATATTAAAAAGACAAACAACAACAATAACAACAAACAATAATAACAACAACAATAATAGCACAATGAGAACAAACAACAGCAATATTACAAGAACAATGACAAGAACAAGCATCAACAAACAACAACAAACAAAGACAAAAAACAACAAGCATCAACCAACAACAATACGACGACAATAACAAACGACAAATAACAACAACGATAACAACAACAATAATAACAACAATAAACAACAAACAACACCAATATTACAACAACAATAACAACAAACAACAAACAACAAACAACAACAAACAACAAAAAATAACAAACAGCAACAACAACAACAACGACAACACCAACAATGACAACGACAATAAGAAATTACAACAACAACAATAACAATAAACATCAACAAACAACAAACATCAACAAACTATAACAACAAACAACAACAAACATCAACAACAACTATGATGATGACAACAACAACAATGACATCGACAATAACAAACAACAAATAACAACAAACAACAACTACAATTAAGACGTAATTGTTGTTGTCATCGTCTTAATTGTAGTTGTTGTTTGTTGTTGTTATTTGTTGTTTGTTATTGTTTGTTATTGTTGATGTCATTGTTATTGACAACAATGATGATGACATTAACAAGCAACAATAAACAACGAACAATAATAAACAACAAACAACAAGACTAATAACAATAGCGACAACAGCAGTAACAATAATAACAACAGCAATAACAACAACGATAGCAACATCAATAACAACAACAAACAAAGTCAAAAAACTACAACAACAACAAACAGTAACAAACGATGATGACAATAACAATGACAATAACAAACAACAAAAACAAACAGCCACAAACAACAACTACAATGATGACAACAATGACAACAACAATAATAAACAACAAATACCAACAACAGCAATAACAACAATAATAACAACAACAAACATCAACAACAAACAACAACAATTACGATAATAACAACAATAACAACAATAGTAACAATAACAATAAACAACAAACAACACCAATATTACAATGACAAACAACAAAAACAACGATGATGATGATGACAACAATGACGACATTAACAATAACAACAACAAACAACAACAACAAACACCAATATTAAAACAATAAAAACAAACAACAACAAACATCAACAAACAACAACAACTATGACAATGACGACGACAACAACAATGACGACGACATTAACAAACAACAACAATAACAATAATAACAACCACAATACACAACAACAATAACAACAACAAGCAACAACAACAAACAACACCAATATTAAAACAATAAAAACAAACAACAACAAACATCAACAAACAACAACAACTAAGACAATGACGACGACAACAACAATGACAACGACATTAACAAACAACAACAAACAACAACAACAACAAACAACACCAATATTACAACAATAAAAACAAACAACAACAAACAACAACAACTATGGCAATGCCGACAACAACAATGACGACGACATCAACGAACAACAACAATAATAACAACAACAACAATAACAACCACAATAAACAATAACAATAACAACAACAACAGACAATGACAATATTACAACAACAATAATAACAATAAACAATAAACAACTACGAGACCAAACAACAACAACCATTATGGTGACAACAACAACAATGACAACGACATTAACAAACAACAATAAACAACATCAATATTACAACAAGAAAAACAAACAACAACAAACATCAACAACAACAACAACAAACAGCAAAAAATATGACAATGACGACAACAACAATGACAATGACATTAACAAACAACAACAATAATAACAATAACAACAACAACAACAGTAATAACAACCACAATAAACAACAACAACAACAACAAACAACGACAATATTACAACAACAACAACAACAATAAACAATAACTACGAGACCAAACAACAACAACCATTATGGTGACAACAATGACAACGACATTAACAAACAACAATAAACAACAAACAACAAGACTAATAACAATAACAGCAACAGCAGTAACAATAATAACAACAGCAATAACAACAACGATAGCAACATCAATAATAACAACAAACAAATAACAATGATAACAACAAACATCAAAAAGAAACAGCAACAAACAACAACAACAAACAACAACTACAATGATGACAACAATGACAACAACAATAATAAACAACAAATGCCAACAACAATAATAACAACAAACAACAACAATATTACAATGACAAACAACAACTACAACAAACAACAATGATATTACAACAACAAACAACAACAATAATAAAAACAAAAATAAACAGCAATAACAACAATAAACAACAACAAAAAACATTATATAACAATAACAACAAACAACAACAAACAGCAACAACAAACAGCAACAATAACAACAATAATAACAACAATAACAGCAACAGCAAACATCAACAAACAAAAATAATAAACAAGAAACAATACTTATGACAACAACAACAATGACGACGACATTATCAAACAACAATAAACAACAAACAGCAAGAATAACAACAGTAACAATAATGACAACAGCAATAACAACAACAATAACAACAACAAACAAAGACAAACAACAACAAACAACAACAAGTATGATGACGACAATAACAATGACAATGACAGTCACAAACAACAAATAACAACAACAATAATAACAACAATATTACAACAACAAACAGCAATAACAACAACAAACAACAAAAGTAACAATAATAACATCAGCAATAACAACAATAATAGCAACAACAATAAGAACAAACAGCAACAATATTACAACAACTACAACTAAGACGACGACAACAATGACGACAGCATTAACAAGCAACAATAAACAACAACAAACAGTAACAAACAACAAGTACGATGATGACAATAAGAATGACAATAACAAACAACAAACAACAACGATGATAACAACAAACATCAAAAACAAACAGCAACAAACAACAACAACAAACAACAACTACAATGACAACAACAATGACAACAACAATAATAAACAACAAATACCAATAACAACAATAATAACAATAAACAACAAACAACAACAACATTACAATGACAAACAACAAAAACAACAAAGATGACGATGACAATGACAACAACATCAACAAACAACAACAACAAACAACAACAATTATGACAATGACGACGACAACAATGACGACGACATTAACAAACAACAATAATAACAACCACAATAAACAACAACAACAACAACAACAACAAACAACGACAATATTACAGCAACAATAACAACAATAAACATCAACTAACATCAACAAAAAATAACAACTACGAGATCAAACAACAACAACAATGACAATGACAATAAGAAACAACAAATAACAACAACAACAAACATTAACAAACAAACAACAGCAACAACAAACAACAACAACAACTATGACGACGACAACAACAATGGCGGCAACATTAACAAACAACAACAGCAATAATAGCAATAACAACAACAACAATAATAACAATATTAACAATAATAACAGCAATAACAACAATAATTGCAACAACAATAATAACAATAAACAACAACAAACAACAAACATCAACACACTATAACAACAACAAACATCAACAAAAACTATGATGATGACAACAACAACAATGACAACGACAATAACAAACAGTAAATAACAACAACAACAATAACAACAACAATAACAATAACAACAATATCAACAAACAACAATATTACAACAACAAACGAAGACAAACAGCAACAAAGACAAAAAACAACAACAGTAACAAACAACAACAACAGGTATGATGACGACAATAACAATGACAATGACAGTAACAAACAACAAATAACAACAACAATAACAACAATATCAACAAACAACAATATTACAACAAACATCAATAACAATAACATCAACAAACAATAACAACAACAAACAACAACTATGACGACAACATTAACACACAACAGCAAAGAACAACTACAATAACAACAAACAACACTAATAGTACAACAACAACAACAAACAACAAACAACTATGACGACGACAACAACAATGATGACGATGACATTAACAAACAAGAACAAACATCAGCAACAATAATAACAACCACAATAAACAACAGCAATAACAACAACAAAAAACGACAATATTACAACAACAATAAACATCAACTAACATCAACAAAAAACAACAACTACAACACCAAACAACAACAACAATGACAACGACAATAAGGGACAACAAATAACAACAATAACAATTATAACAACAATAATAACAAAAACAACAAACAACAATAACAACAATGATAACATCAACAAACAACAACTACAACTAAGATGACGACAACAACAATGACGACAACATTAACAAGCAACAATAAACAACAAACAATAATAAACTACAACAAACAAAGACAAAAAAACAACAACAAACAGCAAGAAACAACAACAACAACTATGATGACGACAACAATGACAATAACAAACAACAAATAACAACAACAATAACAACAACAAACATCAACAAACAACAACAAACAAAAACAAAAAACAACAACAACAAACAGCAAGAAACAACAACTATGATGATGATGACAACAACAATAACAAAAACCAAATAACAACAATAATAACAACAACGATAATAACAACAACAATAATAACAACAATAAACAACAAACAATATTACAACATTGTTTGTTGTTGCTGCTGTTTGTTCTTGTTTGTTGTTGTTGTTGTTGTTTATTGTTAAAGTTTGTTGTTGGTGTTTTTTGTTGATGTTTGTTGTTGTTATTGTTGGTGTAATATTGGTGTTGTTTGTTGAAAAACACCAACAACAAACATCAACAAAAACCAACAACAACAAACAATAATAACAACAATAAAACAGCAATAACAACAATAATAGCAACA
This sequence comes from Oplegnathus fasciatus, assembly GCA_003416845.1. NCBI lineage: Eukaryota > Metazoa > Chordata > Actinopteri > Centrarchiformes > Oplegnathidae > Oplegnathus > Oplegnathus fasciatus. The sequence goes on from NTHP01000528.1 coordinate 6,553, forward strand.
ACAATAACAATAAACAACAACAAACAACAATAACAACAAGTAACATCAACAAACAACAACAACAAACAACTATTACGAAAACATTAACAAACACCAACACCAACAATAACAACAAACAACACCAATAGTACAACAACGATAACAAACATCAAACAACTACAACTATGATGATGATGATGACAACAACAATGACGACGACATTAACAAACAACAACAAACAACAACAACAAACAACAACAACTATGACAATGACAACAACAATGACGACGACATTAACAAACAACAACAATAATAACAACCACAATAACAAACAACAATAACAACAACAAACAACGACAATATTACAACAACAATAACAACAACAATAAACATCAACTAACATCAACACAAAACAACAACTACAAGACCAAACAACAACAAGCATGATGGTGACAACAACAACAATGACAAACATTAACAAACACACAACAACAACAACAAGCAACAACTACAACTATGATGGCGACAACAACAATGGCGGCAACATTAACAAACAACAACAAACAACAACAACAATAATAGCAATAACAACAACAACAATAACAACAAACAACAACAATAGTTATTGCATCAACAATAACAACAACAAACCTCAATAAAAACAATAACACAAACATCAACAAACAACAACTACAATGACGACAACAACAACAATGAACACGACAATAACAAACAACAAATAACAACAACAATAACAATAATAATAACAAGAACAACATTAACAAAAAACATCAACAAACAACAACAATAACAGCGATAATAACAACAATAACAACAAACAACAATAACAACAAACATCAACAAACAACAACAAAAACAAAAAACAACAACTACAACTATGACAACGACGGCAACAACAATGATGATGACATTAACAAACAACAATAATCAACAAACAACAATAAACAACAACAATAATAACAATAACAACGACAGTAACAATAATAACAACAACAATAATATCAACAACATGTTATTGTTGTTTTAATATTGGTGTTGTTTGTTATGATTGTTGTTGCTATTATTGTATTGTATTATATTGTATTATTGTTGTCATAACAAACAACACCAATATTACAACAACAATAACAACAACAAACAGCAACAAACAACAACAAACAGCAACAAACAACAACAACAAACAACATCAACAATGATGACGACAACAACAATGACCACATTAACAAACAACAATAACACCAATATTATAACAATAACAACAACAAACATCAACAAACAACAACAACAACAACAAACATCAACAAACAACAACAACAACAACAAACAACAAACAGCAACAAACAACAACAAACAACAATAACAACAACAATAACAATACCAATAATGGGATATAATGATATAATATAATAATGATGGGATATCAGGACCTGTAATGTCCTTTGTTTCACTGAAACTTGGCCAAGTCTTGGAATACCAGACAGCGCCATTCAACCAGGGGGAGGACAATGGGCCTCATGCAAGAACCACTCATACGAACAGACTCATTCTTAAGTGGCTTGTACGAGTGATTTAGGAGAACTTGCTGCATTCATCAATTTTCTCGTATTTTTAATTTTCTCTTAGACACAAACACAATTTATGAGTGGTCCAGACCTGTCGTAGGAGTCATGTGCAATTAGTTTTTCACTAATGAATTGAAAATTTCATTACTTTGAAGCAATTTTGAGTTTGAAAATCCTATATAAACTACACTTCATAATATGTTGACATTATCCTGTTTGACTCTGCAATTCGAATTCTAATATAATTCTCAATTTATTCACATAGCCTGATGATATCATCATTAATTTAAATTGGCTATTGATGCTATTGTATAACACTACAATATCAATATGAACATCTCAAACTGCAAAACGACTTAAATTATTCACTAACTGAAGGTTAATTTGTCTCTGTATATAATAAGGTCAACGGGACGTGTAACCAGGCACTTTTGGATGTATTAACGCGTTAGGCCCTTGGAAGAGAGCGTGTCTTTGAATGAACACTTCCTGACATATGGGGCTGTGGTGGTCCAGCTGTGCTATCCTCCTTATCCCTTTGTGCTCCTCTGTTTTCCCCCTCCCTGGTGTTTCTCGTCAGTTCCCTGTCAGTCTCTCTCTCTGTGTCTGTGTATGATTGTTTGTCTGGCGTGGCCTCTATCATTTCCGGCTGTCTCTCCTCCTGCATGCCTGTTCACCATCCACTAATTAAGACCTGCAATACTTAAACCCTGGCTCTTCACTCCAGTCTTCGCCAGATCGTTCAGTTGGTCAAGTGGTAACAGCACTACGGCGGTTGTGTTTTTTGGAACCCTCTCTTACATTTGTTTGCCTGTGCCCCAGGTCCACTGCCTCCCTTGCATTCAGTCTTTCTCTCCGAACCATCTCCAGTCCTGCCATTCTGTTTGCCATGCTGCCGTCTCCACCAGCTCAGCCGGCCGTTGCCACGCTGCTGTCTCTGTCAGCCCAGCCAGCCTTCACTAACGCTGTGGTCTCCGCCAGCCCCGGGCCTGCCATTACCCCTTACAATTCTAACCTTGTTCAATAAATCTCTGTTTTTGAACAACCCAGCCTGTCTCCGCTCTGCTTTTGGGTCCCTCTCAAGCTAGAATACAAGAGGGGCAGGACGCGTAGCCTTATATGGTATTATTGGGGCGTTAATTATGCTAATTTACAATTTTCATGAACACACGTTCAATTACGCAGAGGTGGCATTCATCATGTTTATGCAGGTCATTTACATAGTTATCTGTAGTTAGGAGCGTTTGCTGAATCTGACGTGGCACACTCGTATGAGCCCACAGCATGAAAAAAGTAAAAGAAAAGTTAAAGCAACTCAATGGAATTTTCATTTTGTGTTGATTTTGGCAGTCCCTGTGGACAAAGGTGGTAGTGTTTCACCTAACGTTAGGTTACATGTTCCCTCTGCTTCACTGCAAAGAGACTACTTCGCCGGGAGGAGAGTGGGTGGCAGCTCTGGAGACGGACCTTCAGTTAGCGACTGAAGCAACTCGAATTCAGCTAGAGCAAACCCCAGTGACGTTTCGTCTGATTTCACGGAAAAATCTGACCCGGTGGCAGGCATTAAGATTAACTATTAGAAACTAATAGAAATAGCCAATCTCCTCGCTGTTGGTCTTGTTTGCTTATGTAGGTCATATAGAGGCATCGGTATTAAATTGAGACTGTTTCATAACCAGTTAACAACTCCACAGAGTGATTTTAAGATAGGAAAATGAAATGAAAATATGAAAATGTTCTTGCATGAGGCCCATTGTGTTCCTGGCCATGGACATCGGGCGTGGTGGACTGGGTGATGATGCAGTCCTGCTTCGGCTTCCTCTTCATGCTGGTGCTGGAGAAGCGGGAGAAGTAGGAGAAGTGCGGAGGCCACCAGCAGTTCTTCACCATCATGCACCTCGACAGGACTCTCGGGCAGGCCGAGAACTTCGCCTACCAGCTGGAGCTTGATGGGCACCGGCACCGCTTAACCTGAGAGGCCATGCTGCACTCATCCACAAAAAAAAACAAAAAACAAACAAAAAAACCACAACAGAGTGTATACGGCCGCCTTTACAAAAACTGCGATGCTCGTCTTTCTCCAGAGCGCTCTGCCTTTTTTCTGTGGCTGCTCGGAGCGCTTCAGGTTAAAAGTTGAACTTTTCAGAAAGGCTCTCCTGTTGTCATCACCACTTTTTCCCAACCAGCCAATGTGGTGCTAATAAGGTAGGCGCGAGCAATTGCGTATAAACACATAATGGCCTATTTTGGGTCAGCTAAATAATTCAGAGTCAAAAAGGGGACTGAAGGCAACATATCTCCTGCCTGCTGAAGGATATCTTTAAGTAAGCAAAAATGCTAAAGTGATGATACTAGGCGACTTTTATTATTTACCATCATTCTGCACACCTGCTTCAACAGTATTATATTACTATTTGTATTATATTTATATTTATATTCTATTTTATGTTTTTATATTTTATTTTATATACTATTTTTTAGTCCTATATCTTGAACTTTTAGTAACTTTTACTTGTGTGATATATATTTTTGTGCATTGTTAGAGGGAGCCTGTGACTTAAGAATTTCATTGCCAATGACTTCTTCTGTGTAACTGTTGCCCACATGACAAATAAACCTTGAATATTTCAGTATTGTTGTCATAAAAAGAAAACACTGTGCACATTTTATTTCCCCTCCACTGCACAGGCATGTCATTCCAGGGCTTTTCTGTAAGAAAAAAAGCGTTCAGTGGACACAGGCCCCTTAAAACAGCAATTCGGTTTTTTGTTCAGACCCCACAGTAGGCACCCCTCCTACTGGCCACTAGGAACATGTCACTCTCAAGAAGGAATTGAGCGGTTGATGGAGTTAGGTGATCTGCCTCTCCTTCGAACATTTGTGTGATGTTGGTGTTCCCTGGACTGAATTCAGTGGAGTTTCACATTTAAAAACAAGTGGAGAAATACGTGTTCAGCTGCAACATACCAAAATTTATGTAAAATCCAACCTGGAGGAGGGTCATTGCTTTTGAGAGGAAGAACCTGTTGACCCCCTCTCTGACAGCTGCATCCCCTATAGAAAGAAGTTACAGGTTTTGAGTAAATTGTATGGGAAACAAATTTTGACTTCATTCCTGGATACTACTTAAGTAACACATAAATTATTGCGTTTTAGTGTCTATTAAGTGAATTGTTAGTGTTTTTTGAATGCTGTTGGTTTTAAGTTGCAACTGGCAGACCTAATCAATTTAATGGTATCTTTATACATTTTTCTTTAGGTCAAAGTCATCTGTCTGGCTCATCATCTGCCACATCTGCAGAAGAAGAGGCCACACCAATGCTCAAATGTGCAATGCTGGATGGGAAATACTTCCCATTCAAAATAGTGAAGCAGATCCCAAAGGAAAAGGCAGAGGCTTTGTCTCCGTCAGCTGTGCACTAACAAAAAAGTCATAATATGGGGCTCTCTTGCAGTGACATCAAATTTTAAAACCCACTTGAAACAAAGGCACCCTGACAAAATAAAGGAATTTGAAGACCACAAAAAGGAATTTGCCAGTGGGGAAAGAAAAAAAAAAACAGGACCTCATACAAACAAACTAACCTCTTTGAACGTGTTCCAATGACACAAAATTGACTCTCTCATCACATCCTGTCATTAAAGGCATGTACCCATTGGCCACTGCTGAGCAAAAAGAATTCAATAATAAAACAGCAAATTTGAAGGAGAGACTGAAGTGCATACAACATGTTTGCACCGCTGCAGATATCTGGTCAACTAAAAAAAACAAGTTATATGGGAGTCACTGTAGACTGGATACAAACAGACACGCTAGAATGTGAATCAGCTGCTCTTGCTTGCAGACATTTCTCCAGTCCACATACCTATAATCGCATTGCAGAACTACTGGAGGAAATCTATTCAGAATATGGACTCACAACTGACACTATTGTGGCTACTGTAACTGACAATTCATCTAACTTCTCAAGAGCATTTTGAGAGTTCAATATCACAGTTGTTTCAGAGGAACATGATGAGACAGATGAGTAGGAACAGGATCTTTCATTTGTAATAATAGATCCAGAGGGAGAAGAAGTGTGTGCCATCATTCTACCACCTCACGTCAGGTGTTCCACTCAAACACTGAGTTTGGTATCAACCAGTGATGCCAAAAGGGCCGTTAAAGACAATCCAACTCTCTAGGCTGAATCATTCATCCATGGCAAAGTGTTCATGCCCCTGTGGATAGTCCCCCAGTACAGGCTCAACTGCTTTAAGAACTCCTTTGTCCCCCTGCCCATCAAAGCCCTAAATTAAAAGCTATCCAGAGCCTAACCCCTGTAATGCGTTCTTAACTGTGCACATGTACATCTTATGATGATTCTATGTCGATGAGGCTGCTTTACTCTTACCGCACTTATTATGTATACTGTTATGACAACCACTAGTGTGTCGCACGACGGGCGGTGTGCAATTTGTTGGTTGGTGGCAGTCTGTTCAAGTACTGTAGGTACTGTGTGTGAGTGCATGCTGACAGGTGTCTGTGTATGTACTGTATGTATTCACTATGTTATTTTGTTTTTTTTTCTTAACAGCAGATACTGTATGTGTCCAAGACAGCAGTAAAGTCTATCTTATCTATCTTATCTTACCAAAATGTGTGGAAATACTCAATGACTTGACCAACCAGAAACTGAAGACAACTTGCATTTGAATTCTCTTGAGTCTGCTGACATTACTTCAGGAGAAGCTTCCTGAGATCAGGCCTGCCTTGCAACTTCCAACGTTCAGAGGTAGAGCTTGATTTCCTTGAGGAATACTGCAGATCCCTCAAGCCCATTGCCATTGCAATTGTCTGCCTTCAAGGTCAGACCTCATGCTACTATGGTGAGCTCATACCTACCCTCTTTGCTGTTCAGGCTAAACTACATGCAAGCTTCAAACCTGCGTTACTGCTCACATATCTTACAAGCCACCATAGCTGGCTTTGAGAAAAGGTTCAGCTTCTTACAGCTGAAGACTGATGTTAATGAAGCCATTCTGGCTACAGCAACCCACCTGTTTTTCAAGATGAGATGGTTGCCTCCCACACTAGCTGCAGAGAAGAAGAGGATAGATCACCTGTTTCTGCACTCAGCTGAAGAGCTTGGCCTTGTGTCAGAAAGTGAGACCGCCTCATCAAATACAGCTGAAGAGAATGAAAACGATTTCTTCTTGTTCTCTGACCAGGGTATGGGTAAACTACTCTCACTTCAGTGTCTTAAGATTAAACTGCAATTTCATGAATTAATTATCAAAAATGAATATTCATCAATTAAAAAATGAATGAGTAGCTAGTTTCATGTCACATTTTTAAATTATTTTTTATATTAAAAATCCTTGAATTAAATGTAAATTCATAACAACCTTGTTTCCCTGTTTGCCTCTACTGTCTCCAATCCCAACAACAGGAACTGCGAGTTGAGCAGAGAGATGTTGCCCAGCCACAGCAAAGCAGAGTTGGAGACCCTTCACTTTCTGGAGGACCCCAGAGAGGACATTTCCTTGCTGGATACATATTCACTGATCAAGCTACTCTTTGAGATTCAACACCACTTTCAGTTCAATTAAATTTTATTTACATGTTGCCAAATCACAACAAAAGTCATCTCATAGCACTTTATATATAGAACAGGTCTATCTCTTAATGTTATTTACAGAGACCCAACAATTCCCACCATGAGCAAGCACTTGGCGACAGTGGCAAGGAAAAACTTCCTTTTAAGAGGCAGAAACCTCGAGCAGACCCAGGCTCTAGGTGGGCGGCCATCTGCTTTGACCGGTTGGGTTGAGAGAGAGAGAGCGATACAGAGAGAGAGAGAGAGAGAGAGAGAGAGAGAGAGAGAGAGAGAGAGAGAGACAGACAGACAGACAAACAGACAGACAGACAGAGATGCAGCAACAATAATAACAACTATAATAACAATAGAAATATGACTAATTATAGCAATAACAACTATACTAATAATAATAATGGAAATATGACTAATAATAATTATACTATCAGTGGGGCTCAAGCAGGCCGACGGCAGCAGGCGGTCCGCAACAATGATCCACAGGAACCTGCGAGATGAGAAAGCACAAAAACTCTGGGGAAAATACAAAGTTAGTAACATGCATTAATGGGACATGAATGAGTACAGAAGGAGAGGGAGAGGAGGAGAGAGGAGCTCAGTGCATCATGGGAGATCTCCTGTCATCATTGGCACCTGTTGAGCGCCTCTTCTCCTTTGCAGGCATGGTTTACTGCCCTCACAGAAGGCAATTAACAGCTGAACTGTTGGAGAAATTAGTTGTGCTGAAAAAAAAAACTAAAACTGAAATGTAAAAAAATGTTGTTGGTATTGGGGGAAAGGGAGGGGGTGCTTCTCTTTCTCTTCTACTATTTTGTACTGTATCATACTCTGCTGTAATGGTACTGTTTTGCGTCTTTTGCCCTCGTTCAATTGGTTGCTTGTAAAGCTGAAGATCTTAGAAATTTACTTACTCCACTGCACTTATATTTATCACTCTTGAAAATGCCATTTGCTATCTTGTTGTCATCTGAAAGAACTAGCGCATCACCGTGGCCTAACTGTTCATTTCCCCCAGTTGCATTTCAAGTGGCTGTTCACTCAGTCAGTCAGTGGTCGCTTTGACTGACAGAAACCACCCAGCACGCACCCCTGAATTGGCCACTTCAAATATATGTAGGAAATTAGCAGAGCTCATCTTTTCAATGTAAGGGCTAGGATCAGACCCATATTGAGGCTACTAAATGCCTGAAATGTGATAATATCAGTTTGTACAGAAAGTATTTTTGTATTTTCAAATTGCAAATTGCTTGTATTTTAATTAAATATATTTTCTCATAACAGTACTTAGTATTTTATTTTGATACATTTGATGATCAATTATTTGTAATTTCTAACATGATACTGTTTGATGTATTTGTGCCCATCTCAAGTTTACAATAACCAGTATCAATAAAACAAATTAACCTTGGTTCTGGATTCTTTCTAGGCAAAATCCCCGAACTGTATTCATTTGGCACAAAATACAACATCTATACATTTCAAAATATAGGCAAGTATTTCAAAAACATTTTCAGTGCTTTTGGCTCTTACATGATGTCACCATTTTTGGGCAATGATCCCTCTGACTGCGCTCCTCAAGTGAATTAGTCCCTGAATGCTGTTCTTTTAATATCATTGCTGTTCTGTCATTCTATTGAACAACCCACCACCTCTCCATCACCACCATGACCTCCAGGATGTCCATGGAGATTCAACAGAAAGTTTCCTTTATCCGCCTGCAGGCTCTACTCCACCACCACCAGAGTCTAGACTCTGTGGGATTGTATCCCTGTCTTCATATCAGTCTTTCTCTGTCACTAACCTCAATAAATATTGTTCTCTCCTTATTGGAATGACATTAGTGCAGTCAAGCTGAATTTTATCAAATACCATGGAGATGTAATGTGAATGGAAATATATGACCTGATGAATTAACTGGAAAGATATAGAGCAGTAAACACAGACGGTCTAAAATAATTGCTACTGTATTACAGACTTGAAACATGCTTTAGATAGATGATCCATCACAGTGAACATCACATTTTTCTTTATTTCCTGTTACAGTTACATTACTGCTGCATGGTGAAAAGGTCCTGAAAAGGACCAGGTCATCTGACATGTATGTATAAAGAGGCTGACGAACTGATTTTGCTGTAATTCAGTTTTTGACGTGACAGCTTCACTAACTGCATCAGCTCCTGTAGTTGTGCTGTCAGCAACTCAATAAAATACATAAAACACAAATAAGATTGTTCTTCTTTCTAGCTTCTTCAAAGCTATGGATCTCATTGATTAGAGCATGATAGATGGACACAATATTCAGTGGTATAGTAATACAGACATGAAAGGCAGAAAAACATAACAACACAGTGATACTGCAGAATCAACAAATACCTCAAAACATTTCTTGACAGTTTGCAAAGTGACACTGTCATCAAAAATGAAAACAACTTCAAGCACTGAAGGAGACAATAGTAACTCGTAATATTCTCTAACCTGATAAATAAATGATTTCTTCTATGTCGCTTACACATTTGCCAATACTTCCCAATGTTATTCTGTTGTGAGCTGTAAGAATAAAAGAGAAATTTGTATTGTATGAAATTTGACAACCCACAAGCAGAAATACTGTACATAATTAAAGTAGTGCAATTTATTATTGCACTTCCATGAAGTTTGGGGACTCACAAAAGACGGATAAAAAGAATGGTCAAAAATCAGTGCAGCAATAGCAGAGATGTCCTGACTGGTACTGTATGGGTCAAAAACATTGGATCCTACATTTCCCATAATGTCTTTTCATTTGACCATCTCTGCCTGGTAAACACAAATATCTTTTAAAGTCCATTCCCCCCCATTTTAAAACACAGGCTTTCTGTTATAAATTTGTAGTGACATGACATCACTATTACACCGTGAGGGTTATTTTCCTAGACTTGACAAAGCTCCTCCAGAGCCACAGAAGACATACAACTGTTTTCACAGGCTGAGTAGAACTAGTAAAATGACCTTTATGTGTAAAATTGGTGGAGTACCCCTTTAAAGTAACGACCAACACTCTCAGTGTAATGTATGCCGGAACACAAGGACAGGAACAAAGTATTGGTGAAATATTGGCAAAGTACTTGGAGCATACTGGTAAGATACTGTCAAGGGAAGAATATTCAGTTTTATAATCTAGATGGGCAAACTGTAACATAATAGTCATACAAAGTCATTGGTTATAGTGACTAGTACAGCTAATAAGTACACAAGTACACAGTTCACATGTCAACAAAAACTGTTCACAGTTTCAGTTTCTCTCAATGAGAATCACATGATTAAAGAGTGTTCATTTGCTTGAATAAAACAGCTAACTATGGTAGTATATGTGAAAATCCCAATAAAGGAACAGACAGCTCTGTGCTGCAGCGATCACATGATGGTGACTCTCTCAGGTGAAACATGGGCAGCAGAGCCCACCGGCTCCAGGCGCTGGCACCGGTACTGACTGCTGTCCTGGCCTCGGCGGATCCGGTGGAGCTTGCGGGCCACACAGGGGAGCAGCATCAGCACCTTCCCCAGTATGACACACACTGGCAGGGCCAGGGCCACCACGAAGCTAGGGGGCAGGTAGAAACGGTAGGCCTCCTCCTCAAAGGCTCGCTTCCAGCCAAACAGCAGGCCGTGGAAGGTAGCAATGAGCAGGGCGATGTAGCCCAGAGTGGACTGGAGCAAAGACAGGAAGACTCATGATGGAACATACAGTAACAACTCCTGTGATCAGACTGCAAAGAGAGCAAAGCCAGCAAGCCAGTTCAGACACACAACTCCAGTTACACTGTAACATTTCCATGTGACAAACTTTACTCTGTGTGACACACATACAACGTACCCTTTGCAGTTTGGCAGTCTATTTAAGCTATTCCCGCTGCTTACTTAGTGTTTACTGTTTACATCAGGGGTTTCCAAACTGTTAGGTGCACCTCCCCAGGCGGCGCGGAGGGAGAGGTGTGCGGCAAAGATACTGTTCGAGGTGAAAGGGACAGGTGTATGCTGGTGTTCTACAAACAACTGGAAACTAGTTATTGTAGTTTGGCCTGCTGATTTGGCCCACTCACCACCACGGTCAGCAGTTATAGGCAGCAGCAGTCGCTGTGACACACAGCTCATGGAGGCAATTAAGATACTTTAAAACCCTTAGTGCCCAATAGTTGCAATTTGCATCAAAAACTGTACTCCTTCTTCTCTGAGTCATAACTCAGTGAAATCTGAACACAAAGATATGATACATGTATTTTTAGATTCAGTGGAACTTACACTTTCTGGGGATATCATTATTGCCTTGTTCATCATGGATAAACGTCCATAAATCAGCTTAGCCAAGTTCTGGGGTTATAAGGTGCGTCTTTTTTCTATGATTTCTGAGAGTTATCACATTTTTAAGTTTTCTTCAGGATCAAATTAATCCCGTGTCACACTTTGAAAACCCCTGTTTTATATGTTTGTACCTGTATGAAGCTGAACTCCCTCCAGTTGAGCATGCTGTGGACCGAGGGGATAGAGGTGATGGCCAGGAGTGACAGAAGCCCGAGACTCATGATCCCAAAGGAAACGTACATCTCCACCCTCCACACCTCCTCCTCATTCCACGCATTCTCCACATTAGCATGGATCTGCCAACACAGAGGATGCTCAGGATGGAATTTACCACAATCATCATCTTTCACGTCTTGTTTTATACATGGCCAGATTAATCTGCAAAAGGTGAGCTGCTTAGCCCTTATTAGTTTTTATAGGAAAACTGCTTGCCCAAGATTTGCTGTGCGGTAATTTGATTAAACACATTCATTCAGGAATATTCAATGTGTGAGTGCAAAATTAAAATTTTTTATTCTTTTTATTACCCCAAGACTTTGTGATACAACTGGACCCATCTTAAAGCCCTTATGATGTCAGTATACCGTATATTGTAAATTTCTATTAAAAAATTGTGCAAATCTGCACAGATGTTTGCATGGACCCTCATTTATTTACGACTGCAGACATTTATGATAGTGCAGACTGCATGTGCCTGCTAGTGTGCTGACTGCACATGTGTGAAACATGTCCACGTATGCAGACATCCAATGCAGTGTGTACAGAATTGAATTATGTATAAGTAGTGTGTACTGCTTTGGAGCATTTCTGACACTTTAGCATATATTTTGTTTGCACTGAAAAGGGTGGACTTCCTTTCTATATGATGTGGATATGATAACTGTATTCCATCATTTTAATTTTTTTAATTAAATTTTTCAGGTAATTTTTGCCCCAACAGTGTAAGTCTGTGTACTATATTGTGAAATTGAGATAATCATAGTTATCACGTCATTGCTCAACAATAATGATCGGCTCTACTGACATGCAGGTAAGCCATTGCAGAGATCGTCAGAGCTGACAGAAATACAGCCTCTGCCACAAACACGTCAATAGGTTATCAGATTTGAAAGTTCCATTTCACTGCCTACACTAAAATGTGAAACTGGTATATTTATATTAATCCTTTCTGGACATACTAGATTCCTGTCTATCAAATAGCTTAAAGGAATGGTTCAACAGTTTGGGGAAATATGCTTATTGGCTTTCTTTCTGAGAGTGAAATGACGAGATGGATATCAATCTCATGTCTGTGTGTTTAGTACAGAGTTGACGAGGCTAGAGAATGTAGTTAGACTAGTTTAGCATAAAGACTCAAAGCAGAGAAACAGCTAGCCTGGCTCTGTCCCAATTTCAAGAATACACCTACCAACATCTCTGAAGCTCACTAATTAACATGTCATTAACATCTTCTTTATCCTGTACACAAATAGAAATGAAAAAAAAAACAACTTTATGTTTGAGGGAGAGTTATGTGCAGGAACTATTTCTTCACGCACAACAGTGTATCCATCCGCCTATTACTTCTGTGCAACATCTCTGGCTATAGTGAGTTTTGCCAGATACAGTCAGTGAGCACAAGCTTTGGTTTCGGTCTGTTGGGTTTTGTACAGGCACGATGGTACCTAACCTGGCAACCTCACAGTGACGCCAGGAGGTTTAGAGGTGGGTGTATTTTTGAACATTGGACTTTCCACCTACTGCCAGTCTTTATGCTAAGTTAACCTAAATGCTCTGTACTTAAAGCACAGACAAGAGATTGATATTGATCTTATCGTATCATTGCTATCATTGGAGCAAATTATCATATTTCTCAAAATTTTGAACTATTCCTTTAATTTTGGTGGAAAATGCTAGCTTAGTGTAGGTGGAAGGTCAAATTTCTGAGTATCAGTGTGGATATGGTGTTAGAGCCCTCTGTTCTACTGACCTGTTGGTAGGCGGTATTGAGCAGCAGGTACCTCTCAGACCTCCTCATTGGCAGACAGAGGCTGTAGAGAACATGGACAGCAGCCAGGAAGAAGCTGAGGAGACCCAGCTGTTTCCGGCTCTGCAGCCAGCCCTCCAGCCAGTGTGGGAAATGCCTGTACTTGGTACCATAGTAGAGCTGGTGGGCGGCTGCCAGCTGGCCTGCCAGGTACACCAGGGCCAAGAGAGTGATGGCAACGGTGGGCAGTGTTCGGTTCACCATCTCTATAGGAATCTTGTAGAAGTCACTCTGCTTGTATTTCACATATGGGTGGATGATATCTCGTACAAAAGAGTAAGCAAAAAAGAAGATGGCGAGGGCCACTGCAGCAAGGACGGGGCCCTTCCAGCCAGGAAATAACTGTATGGGCATGTTCTCAATCTCCCGCGAAGAAGACAGGGTGCCCATATCCACCGGCTGGAAGTTGAGCTGGCGGGCTAGTTCCATAATTTGCTGTCTGGCCTTCACTGAGTCACTGCAGATGAACACCTACACAGAGCCAGGATTACAGAGAAGAGGATTGGTTGAGTTACAGTGCAGACAACCAGGAAGGATGGAACAGAGAGGGGAGGACATATGACTTTCAGTATATGACATATTCCTCTGTGCAATAGAGCACCACTGATGTCAAAAACACATTGCTAAGCCTCACCATTACACTGGGTGACATGTTCCTTCCTTGCCACTCACTTCAACACCAGATGTGGATGAATCTGCTGCTGAAAACAGTCCCCAACAAATGCACTATTTCCTCCCGTTTGAGTGATGTTTGCTAGAAATTACAGTTACCAGCTGTTTTAGGAAATTACTGAGCCTCTTCAAAAAATTAACTATATATTTGTTTTCTGTTTTTTAAAGTTTTACATCTTCAGTAGGAACCAATGGGCTTGGGGCTGAGAACCACAGACAGGGTAGGGAAGTCACAAAGTATTAAGAGATGCAATAACAGGTTGTTGGTTTTGCTCTGCATGGGATTTGTTGATGATAAGAAAAATATGGAATATTTCCTTTAAAAGTCTCCCAGCAGTTAGAGTACATATATGGTCTCCCTCTATATGTATAAATCATGTTCTTCCAAAAAAAAGTCCCAAAATCTTGTTTTCTTTATTCAAGTGTCATTTTCTTGATACTACTATTAAAGTTAAAACCTTATTCTTTTGTTTCAAATCACTGTCAGTCATCTCTAGAGGGTTTCTGAAAAGTTACTTTGTATCAAAAACAGATGGAATAGTATCATCTTATTAGCAAATTTGTGGGTCATGTGAAAAAAAGTTGAAAATGTTATTACAGAACTGAAATTAAGTTGCTTATTTAGTCAAAACTCAATGATTACTAATGCCTACTCAACATAATATCACTTTACATCTATCGCCAATGTTGATATGGTCTAAAGCATTGGTTCTCAACCTTTTTGGCTTGTGACCCCAATATAACCAAGCCATGCCTATGTGCAACTTTGTCAAAAGTTGTCTGTGGGCTAAGAATAGAAAAAAGAGATGTTCCACTTTCAAATGATTTCATTTGAATAGGTTTAAGAGTCCTGAAGAGGTACAACTCCAGCATTTCACAAGAAAAATGGGAAGATTTGAGAAAAGAAAAAACAAAATTGCACCATTGCGCAAGTGCAATGATTTTCTTCTACTTTCATACCTTTTTAAAAATCTCACCACACCCTCAAATGTATCTTGTGAACCTCTGGGAGCTCTAGATAGAGAACCACTGATCTAAAGGAAAGATGGAACTTTAGAGTTGGCAGATACATATTCTGTTTTTCCTTGCTGAATCCTGAAATTAATAATCTTTTCTGCTGCAATATTCCCAATATCAAGAGTTCTCCATGAAACTCACTACCGTATATATCTTTAATTTTAGGTTTAAGAAGAAGCTTCTTAAACCAATTGTCATGGAGCTGGCTCAGGTGTCATCAAATGACCTAAGTGTGGAACTTCAGACCCATGAAAACAGGTGGTTGTATATGTGTAAAGACGGTAACCCCTGTCTCTGTTGTCAGATGTGACTGTCCTCCTTGACCTTTCTCTGGCTGTCCACTGACTCCTGGTTGATAGTCTTTGACCTCTTCTCAATGGATGCTGTGAGTGGTTTTGGTCTGGTGTTCACAGACAGCTGATGTTGTCTGTGTTCTTTCAGTCTCTTGTCCAGGGTCCTTGCTGTCTTCCAGACAGGGGGGTCCTGTCTCGCCTCCATCACTGTCATCCCTGGACGTCAGTGGATGGCCGGATACAGACCAGGGAAGACATTCACATCCAACAACAGAGACCATCTTTGAACAGAGACACACCCCCATATACAAACACCTGTTATCGTGCAACTGAAGGTGACAAGTGGCTTGATAATAAGTGAGCCATCTTGGTGACAACTGAACAAACAACTCCATTTGTTGTTGAGGACTGTAAAAACTCATTCAAATCTCCAGAAAGAGCTTGTAACTGGACCTTGAGTTAAGTTTGTTTTTCTTTTTCAAAGAATAGAATATGTTTGATGATGCCTGTGTGCTGGCGTCTTTGGGGCAGCTCTGTTGCATGGCCCAGGCTGAGATGACGTTGAAGCCTTTGACCACGATGGAGTCTGGCAGCAGTGAAGTCAGATACTCAGCATTAGACTCTGGATACTGGTCCACTCTCCTGTTGTTACTCACATCCACCAGGATCTTGCCTGCAGGACAAAAAGACAAACACACATGACTTCTGTAGTTAAAGACATTTAAATATATACTAAACTAGGGCTGTCAGTTGCAACTACAGCTGCACAATAGGCCTCTCTAGACTATTTAGGTTTGTATAACTGAACTACCTCCTTGGTATTGCCTTCTGACTCTAACCATCTTTGTTGTTGGCAGCATGTAGTATGAATGTGATTGCTTTAAATTATAGTACATCACTACACATGTATTAATTGCTTCAGTACAGTCATTTTAATTATTATTATTATTATTATTATTATTAATAATATTTTGCATTTTATTGGAGATCTACACTGAAGTTCAAAACATATCCTGGCTACAATGCTTTGTATGCAAATGTATGTGCAAGGTAAGTATTGTATACTTTTATTGTATTATAGTGTCTTACAGACACCATAATATATGTGCTGAAATGTTAATGGATAAGAATTTTTCAAGTCAATCCTAATACAACACTCACCTCAATCACACACAATCATTCCTCCTGTCCATACTGCCCATGAAGAGATCCTTTTGTAGTGCATCTACATTGTAAGAGATGGAGAGGACAAAATCCACAGTTCTCGTTCTGTGTAAAAAAAAATGCATCTCAAAGTTCAACTAAAGCTAATATCAGGCTTCAAAAATCTGAGTTAGACAAGTGAAATGGGTATCCTCCAAAATTATAGTTTTTTTTGCATTACTCCCTCTTTGTGTTACTATCCCTCCACTGCAACTCAGCAACAAAACACTGTTTGGGGAAACAAAGACTCCAGGATCCTCACTGATTTGCCTGACTCAGACTGCTGAAGCCTCTATTATCTTGAGTTGAACTATGTATTTTTACACAGAACAAGGACTGTGGATTTTGTCCCTCATTTTACATCAGAATCATTCTGGAAAGGGATCGCTTACTTACCAGCCTACTAGCCTATTAGACTACATTGTGTCTTCCTTTAAAAAGATTGTTTTTACCCCTTCATACACATAATCCTACCTACTTTCCTTCAGTCAGCCATTGCTTTCCTGTTTCGTATAATATAAAATATTATACAAAACATATACAAATCAGCTTGAAAGAATTAAAATGTGCTTCAGTTAGCTACTCCATCCAGTGAACAAGTTATGTTGGATGGCGAAGCATTTGAAAGTCACCACTTGACTAGAGTGTAAAAGTGAAGAGAACGTGTTAAGAAAGATTATTTCCCCTGAAACTGACAGTTAAGTGTTCTCAGTGTGTATGTTTGTTTTTATCTACCTTGCAGTAGATGCTTGAGGTCTGAAAGCACAGAATAGTGCTCACGGCGGACTGCCAGGAACACAATGCTGGCCTTCCTCACAGCGTCTTCATGGTGTGTCACATCCACTACATGGGGAAATGACTGGGCTGCCAGTTTAGGATGGCGGCTGCCCACCACTACATAGAAGCCACAGCGCAGCAGGCGGATGGTCAAGCACTTGGAGAAGTCACCTGAGCCCAGGATGGCCACTGTGGGCTGGACAGGCAGACAGGCGGTCCCTGCATCTCCAACTCCGTTCTTCATGCCATTGGGCAGGAAACAGGCCTGGGCATGGTGGAGGTGGTGGGGGGTGGAGGCTGTGAGAAACATGGGGCTCCTGCTGTCGCCCATCATAGAGATGGAGTCCATCTTTCTTCCCTGTCACTTCTTCTTCTGTGGTTTTCTGTTTAGGAGGATTTCAATGAGTCTAAGGGAGGTAAGAGGAGAGGAGAAGAAGGGCAGAATTAAAGCAACATTAACTGATTTGGTTTTCTTGGGAATTTATTCTCTACGTCCTACACATGACCACAGCCAAAATGACTATGCATCAACTTAGGCCATTTGTTGTTTTCCTATGGTGGGAGTGATGAAATCGAACATCACAGCAAACAACAGTTTACGATGAGCACAGATTTTATGCCTTTTATTGGAATTTAAACTTTAACCCTGGTTGCAGTTTGCTTTCAAAGTAAGTCTATTAATATCAGGTTAATTACCACAGATACAATGCAGGCAATTTGATATCAACAGTGAGACAGAGCTAGACTTAAGGGTTCAAGGGTGCATTTATTTGTCATTATGCAACACAGGGTTGTATAACGAAATTCACAATGTAGTCCCTTTATGCTACACACGAAAAAACAAAAACAAAACAAAAAACTATTAATTATGGTGGAGTGCAGAGGATGAATTGAGAAGTCTCACAGCCTGAGGAAAGAAGCTGCTCTGGAGTCTGGTGGTATGGCAGCGGATACTTCAGGCTGTGGGTGGGTATTGTCTTTTAGTATCCTTCGGGCTCTGTGGAGGCACCTCACCTCACTAATGTCACTAATGCTTGGTAGATGGGTGCCAATGATGTTCTTGGCGGTTTTAATCACCCGCTGCAGAGCCCTCCTGTCCTGGGCCGTGCACATTCCATGCCAATTTGTAATGTTTCCAGTCAGGATTCTTTCTATTACTCCTCTGTAAAAGTTGACGAGAACTTGGCATGGGAATTTTGCCTACTTAAGTTTCCTGAAGAAATACAGCTGTTTCTGAGCTTTCTTTATCAGGGTGGAGATGTGTGATGTCCATGACAGGCTCTCTGTGATGCTGATTCCCAGGAACCTAAAACTGTTCACCTGCTCCACCTCAGCACCACTTATGTAGACAGGGGTGTGTCTTTGTCTCTTTTTTTCTAAAATCAATCATCTGTGCATCACTCTGAAAGATTGTTTATTTCCTTCTGATATAAATTCTCATTGTTGTTTGAAATCTGGCTGAAGATGGTAGTGTTGTCCGCAAACTTCCCAACAGAGTTCTCTCCATGTCTGGGATTGCAGTCATGGATGTACAGCATGAACAAGAGGGGGCTGAGCACACAGCCCTGGGGGGCTCCTGTGTTGAGCACTAGAGTAGAGGAGGTGTGACCATGAACTGTCTGTGGTCTGTTTGTGAGAAAGTCCAATATCCAGTTGCAGAGTGTAGTACTCAAGCCCGGAGTGCTTTTCCAATCACTTTCATGGGGGAGACTGCGTTGAATGCTAAACTGAAATCAACAAACAACATTCTGATGTAGGTGTTGTTATTTTCAAGGTGTGTGAAGACTGAGTCTTTGACGTGTTGAATAACCAGTTTCTCAAAGCACCTGGGGGGGTGTGCCAAAGGGGGGTAGTCGTTTAGACTAGAAACTGCAGGGACAATGGTGGCTGTCTTGGAGCAAGTTGGAATATTCTCCTTTGACAATGATATGTTAAAAATGTCAGTAATTACATCGACTAGCTGGTTGGATGTTCTTAGCACATGACCAGGGATGTTATCAGGCCCAGCAGCTTTACTCATATTCACTCTCAGCAGGATTCTTCTTACATCCGCTGTGGATACCGCCGGTCATCTGGAGATGGAGTAGACTTGACAGCTGACTCTTTGTTGAGATCAAAGCGAGCATAAAATGTGTTAAGCACATTTGGCAACGTGGCCTCACACATGATGGGGGTTCCTGATGTTGAGGTCTCTCTCCAGCCTCTCCTGATGTCTCTGCTTTGCCTCCTTGATGCCAACTTTCAGTCCCGCTCTAGCTGTGCTGTATGCTTCCTTGTCACCTGACCGAAAGGCAGCTTCTTGGGTTCTGGATAGGGCCCTCACCTCTCTATTTATCCAGGCTTTCTGCTTGTTATTGTCTTTGTGATCACCACATCATCAACACATTTGCTCACATATGATGTCACTGTTAATGTTCCTCAAGATTGATGTGGTTCTCCTGGGTGGCGGCATCTCTAACATGTGCCAGTCTGTGCACTCAGAGCAGTCCTGCAGAGCTGCTGTGGCTTCATCTGTCTACACTTTAACAGTTTTTCTGATGTTTTGACCTTTTAATTAGCTGGAAGTAAGTGGACAGGGGAAGCAGAGAAATATGGTCTGATTGACCAAAATGGGGGCGAAGGAGGGTTTTGTAGCTGCCAGAAATGTTTGTGTAAACATGCTCCAAGGTATTACTTCCTCTGGTGGGGGTGTGGACATGCTGGTTGAATTTAGAATAAAGAGTTATGAGGTCTGCGTGATTCAAATCACCATCTACAATAAAAATACCAACTGGTTGTTTTGTCATGTGATTGCTGATGACCTCATACAGTTCCTGTAGTGCATTTTTTGAATTTGCATCTGGAGGAATGTAAACAGCAACAACAAAAACACTGGTCCGCCCGTCAAGTGCAATAGTTTGCTCTGGGATGTTGTGATGGAGCCAATTCTCTGTAAAGATCAATCAATCAATCAATCAAGTTTATTTGTCACATGGAATCATATACGGTACAATCACAGCAGTGTTTCCCATTAATTAGTGTGGCAGCCCTAATTTCTCCTGCCACAGTTTCATAATGAACCAAAAATATTTTTACACTTCTCATAGTAAAATAAAAGGTAGAAGGGTGGGTAGAGGGTTCTGAGGGTAGCTCTTCATGAGCTGGCCTGTCTCAGTGCTGGCCTGGTGTATCCAGTACCTTCTTCTGGGCCTTCTCCTATCCTTATTCTTGCGGCACCAGGTGTAAATATCCTTCAGGCAGGGCAGAACACTGCCTATTGTATGTACAGCCAAACAAACCACTCTTTGCAGGGCCTTGCAGCCCTGTTCGGTGCTGTTTCTGTACCAGGCAGTGAGGTTACCCGTCAGGACGCTCTCGATGGTGCAGGAGTAGAAATTCCTCAGTATCTGAGGGGATACCCTCAGAACAGTCTCTGCTTGCCTTTCTCACCGCTGAGTCAGTATGCAGCTCCCAGGTCAGCCCTCGGTGATGTGGACACCAAGGTACTTGAAGCTGTCCACCCTCTCCACCGAGGACCCGCTGATATTAAGAGGGGTGTAGTTCCATCCCTGCTTCTTCCCAAAGTCCACTATCAGCTCCTTAGTCTTGCTGATGTTCAGGAGTAGGTTGTTGTCCTGACACCAGCGGGTCAGGTCCTCTTCTTCCTTCATGTAGGCCTTGTCATTGTTATCTGTGACCCACCACAGCTGTGTAATCAGCAAACTTAATGATGGTGTTGGAGTTGAAAGTGGTTACACAGTCATGTGTGTATGGGGAAAAAACGCAGCCCTGGGCTGCTCCGGTGTGAAGAAACAGGTGTAGGGTGTTACTGTACTGTGGCGCATGGAGCGTTTGAGTTAACAGGCTGTTGCCAATAAAGGAGTTGTCGAGTAACTTCAAAGGTTGTCTTTTTTATTGAGTAACATTAATCCCAGGTCGCTGAGCTTTGTGATGAGACTGGAGGGAACTATGGTGTGGTGGACGTTGAACTGTAGTCAATGAACTGCAATCTCACATAGCTCCCTTTCTTGTCCAGGTGAGATAGGGTGGTGTGGAGGGTGTGTGCTATAGTGTTGTCCCTTGATGGGTTGAGAAGGCAAACTGAAGTGGGTACAGAGTGCTGTGTAGTGAGGAGCAGATGTAATCCTTGACCAGCCGTTAAAAGCACTTCATCACTACAGAGGTGAGTGCCACTGGGTGGCAGTCACTCAGACAGGCAGGTCTTGTTTTCTTGGGCACAGGTATGATGAATATGATGATGATGAATACTGGAAAAAACTGACATTGTGATATATCTTTTTTTTCTGCAATATATATTGCGATATGAAAAAATACAGGAAATTTCACCAGATAGTGAGAATAACTTTTAACCAGCAACGGGATGAGGTGCCGCTGATAACGGGAATACACGCACTCAAAAGCCGCCACATGTAACTGCACTGACATTATCTGTGACAGTAGCCACATCGCATACATGTTTACAGGCAGGTGATACGCAGACTGCGTGCACAGCAATCAGTTCGCTATATGCTCTGGTGAAGGGGTGCACCAAAACAGTCATTTTCAGGTTGTGGTAGGAGACTAGTGGGGCCTGCTTTGGTTGTTCAATAAACTGATGAACCCTTAAAGACAGACAGACTTTTCTAGTAGAGTCGTGAAAGTCGAAAATGAGAACCTTGCTAGTTTAGTTGCATTTTGCAACCATTTCTGGAGACAGTGCCACTAAATTTTATAACTAGGAGCACCAGTGTGACTTGAAAATAATATACCCCCCTCCTTTCTTTTTTTTGTGTTTTAAAATTATCATTGTTTATCACGTGAAACACCAGGGGCCACATGTATATACCATGCGTACACACGAAAAGTGTACTTACGCCACTTTCCAAACAGGTTTCCTAATGTATAAAAATCCACGGGCAGTGAGAATGTGCGTACCGGTACACATCTTTCACACCAAGTCTACCATATACGCAGTCTTTTGAGTCCGATTAGTGTGGCGTTGCAAGTTGGTTGAAAAAAGGATAATAAAAGTGTGAATCTGGGTGACATTTTATTGAGAGCTTTTGTTTTTCACTACATTGCGTTAGGATGTAATCTATAGTTTAAAAAAAACTTGACTATAATTACACAGTGATGCGTGAGGGGTTAACCACCTTTTTTGGCAAGCTTTAATTTTGTTCTGTCTTGAGTAAATATGTTTGTCACTATGCATTATAATGATTATACTGATAATGATCTTTATATAAATAAAGATTATTATCCTGTATTATTTGGGAGTAAGAATAACCTACACCTTCAGGTGTGACCAATTAACAGGTCGTTAAAACGCCACTATATAAAGGCTGTAGCCGTGCGTAATTTCTAGTTCACAGTCGGTAAAACTGCGCTTCTTCTTCTTCAATTGCTTCTTAGATACTTCCGCCATTTCTACTCAAAACTAAACTAAATGCTGGTCCTTTATAGGCAAACCAGGTAATTGTGGGTGTGTTTGAAGCCATTTATGGTAAATTATGGGGATGGATCAGAAGGCTTGTGCAGGTGCGCACAATTTCAGGATGATTGAGATGTATGAGGAAAAAACACATGGGAACAGACGTACGTGGGGTTTTATAAATCTGACGAAAAGACTATGTATGCATGTTTCCTGTTTTGTGTGTACAGATTTCTACACCTAAATATACACAGAGTTTTATACATTTGGCCCCAGGAGGGAGCGAGAATTGGTGCGTGTGCACTCGCGGACAGCCCGTCGGGAGCACCGGGACATTTCCGGTGGCCTGAGGGTTGTTTGGCCTGCTGTGAACTGTCAACTTGACCAGCGATAATATAGCTAGCAGGAATGACTTGACGGACCTCTCAGAATCCATCAGGCGCGATGCTCATGCCCTCAGGCCAGAGCTCCTGTTTGCAAGCCACTCTTCTCAATCTGTGAGATGTGACTGGTTGACGGCGACGCACATAGCAACCGTCAACCTGTGAAATGGGCGGTCAGAAGAAAAAGAAAGGTGGAGCAGAAAGGGAGAGAATAAAAAAGAGAAAGGCCCTTGACACTGATGCAAAATAAGCAACATGTTTGCCAGTAAGGGCAGTTGAGATTAGTCAATTTTGTCCTGGTCTGTGTGTGTGCTACCTTTTTACCTTTGGGTATTCCAGGTTGGAATTATATGACCTTGGTATAGCTCCACAAAAAAAATACTGGGAAGGCGCATCCTTTCAAAGATCTAACTATTATAAACATTAGTTGCAACTTAACAATAACCATCCAGATAATGTTTACAGACAGTTTACAAGCCAATTATTAACCACTGACAAAGTATTAACTATATCTAAATAATGTTTATAGATGCTTTACAAAGTATTTATTAACCATTTAATAAGGTATTATAATCATCAGTTGCAATAGCTATCCAAATAATGTTTATAGACAGTTTACAAAATAATTATTAACCATTAGCAAAGTGTATCCGGTCCATCTATCTATGTAATGTTTAGAGATCTTTTACAAACGATTTCAAACGAAGGTTTAAAATCATTTGGTAATCATCAACAAATACTTAAAGGTGTAGTCCACGATTCTGGAGAAAGCTTGTTGATATCTGAACTCAACAGCAAAACAAATACACCCCTCCCTTCGGTACTCCTTCAAACTCGCGTGAGTAACTCACAGCATTAGTTTGTCCTGTGCACAAGCATGCGGCTAAATCATTGGTATTTGACAACCTGGGTCGGTGGCTCTACCCGAGTCGCTCTGTTTGGTTTCCCGTTTACAGAGCCAGGGCTGTGTATGAACACACTTTTTTTCAGCGCACACACAGAACGGAAAGCTAGCGGACCGTGAGGAGATATTCACTGAATTTGACAAAAGCTGTTTTGGATTAGAATGGTAGACTACATCTTTAATATAGTATATAAAATGTTATAATGTGTGCAACAATAAACTGTTTATAAATAGTTTACTAAACATTATTAATTGTAATTTCATTGTTTGTTAACAGTAAAATAACTATTAACTAAAGTTTAATTAACTATCAATTTACCATTTATTAATGATGGTTATTATGAACTGTTACCAGCCTACCTGGAGGAGGTAGAGGGCCAGGACAAAAACCTCCTTCTGAACATCAGCAAGACTAAGGAGCTGATAGAGGACTTTGGAAAGAAGCAGGGGAGGAACTACACCCCCCTTAACATCAATGGGTCCTCAGTGGAGAGGACCCGTTGAGGACCTTGGTGTCCACATCACAGAGGGCCTGACCTGGGCGCTGCATACTAACTCTGCGGTGAGGAAGGCGAGCCAGAGACTGTTTCACCTCAGAAGCTTGAGGAAATTCCAGATATCCCCTCAGATATTGAGGAATTTCTACTCCTGCACCATTGACAGCGTCCTGACGGGGAACATCACTGCCTGGTATGGGAACAGCACCTGCCTAAAGGACATTTACACCAGGCGGTGTAAGACTAAGGCTAGGAGAATCATTAAGTATCCCAACCACCCAGATAATGGCCTTTTCTCACTGCTGTGGTTGAGAAGAAGATACCGGATACCAGGCCAGCACTGAGAGGCTCAGGAAGAGCTTCTACCCTCAGGCCACTAGGATCCTGAATGAGGACACTGCCTTACGATTGCCCTAAGACTATTTTTAATTACTTATTATTCAAAGTTACTTCAGTGGAAACCGCTTATTTGGATCAAAAAGCTTCGGGCAGAATCATTCCTATACAAATGCTGTTTAAATAATTTGCTTATAGTAATCAAGTAGTCCGCTCACAGTGTTCATTTTGGGTATTTTCATACATGACAACATACGGAAAAAAATTTGGTCAGCCGGTAACACGGGGAAAGCACCTGTGTTTGAAGCCGCCCTCGTCAAGTGGATTGATAATGGTCACGTAATGCCCCCTAAATGGCATACCCCAGTAAATAGTGAAGCTGTCCGTTTCATTACTTTTTATTCATGTAATAAATATACAAATGTCAATTAGATGGTCATCTGCATGAGAAATAAAGGAAAAAAAATTGGTTATAATAATCATCCGCTTATAGTGATCAATCTGACCCAGACAGACGTGATCACTATAAGAGGTTTCTACACGCTGTCCACCAATGACTTCACCTGAAATACTCTGACAGCACTGCCATTCTTGCTCTTCTCACAGATAACCATTCTTTCTGGACTATCACAAGACTGTTGCACACTTCACCCAGTGGTGTGAGCATAACCACCAGCATCTCAATGTCAGGAAAACAAAAGAAATAGTAATAGGTACCCCGTCACTCCAGCTCCCCATCCTCATCAATAACGAAACAGCTGAAATGGTTGACTTCAGATATCTCAGACTCACACTGGACAATAAACTCAGCTTCGACCAGCATACAAAGGACATTTAAAAAAGGAGCCATCTAAGATCAGCCATCTGTAAACTCAAAGGACTCTATGTCGCCCCCCCCATCTCCTCCTACTGTTGTACTAAATTATTGTTCAACCCATCCTGCTCTACTGCTCCATCTGTTTATTCAACATGCTCTCTGTCACAAACCAGATCAAACTCACACGCCTAACCAACACTGCTGCCAAGACTATAGGTCTCCCCACACCCAACCTCTCAGAGCTCAATGGCAAGACCATCACATGCATTGCAAATACAATAGCACAGGACATCACACGCCCACTCAATCGCCACTTCGCTGTACTACCCTCTGGGTGCAGGTACAGGTCCCTGAGGTGCAGAAGAGCTTGCTTTGGCAAAAGCCTGATACCCGCAGCCAAAGCAGCCCTGCACAGGGTGACTCGCTGAGGGAACTATGAGTCTTCATGTTATTATTTTCATGTTATTTTGCCTGTCGTTATTGAGTGCTGTTGTGTTATACTTCATGTATTTCCATCTGTCACTGTTATGTGATGATGTGTGTCAAGTGTAATGTTGATTTTTCCCTGTGATGTACAGTGCTGTGAAAAAGAATTTCTCCCTGGGGACAATAAATAAAGCATTAGTAAATCATTTATTAACCATTAATAAGGTCAAGTTATAAGTACAATATTATAAACTCTTTATAAAGGGTGACATTAGCTGCATTTTGACTACAGGCTTTATTAAAAGGCTCGAGCCGGTGTGTTGTCCTGCACTAGCTATCCATGATCTTCTGCAGCAGCTTAAAGCCAATCAGAAGACATCCGTCCACCAGGAGAAGCGGCATCTTCTGATGACCTTCTATCTGCAGATGCTGTGATCTTGTGAAGGCCGTTTGTGTGTACACGCAGCGTGTGTGCACCTGTAGCGCTGCATCACGGCCGCTGCTGCTCTGCCATAGAGCCGCAACACACACTACACAGCAAGCTGATGACAATACGCACACACACATTTCCCGATTCAGAGATGAACGTTCACAGTGACATTTCACACACTGTATGAGTGCGACGGTATGTTTCCCACCTGTAATCGAGCTTAACGGGAAAGCTGCTGTTAATGTAGAAACGAAGACCAGTTGCTAGCTGCCCATCCTGTTCCTAATGCTGCTCAGCTTCCGTTGTCTGAACGCATGCTGCATTCAAGTCCTTGTAAGGAAGATCGGAGATACCAGCTTTCATCACAAAATAACGCATCTGTAGTTTTTGCATAACCAACAATATTTAAAAAAGCAAAACAACAACACACAGGCAAAGAAAATGTACAAGCAGCACTAACCTATAAGATACAAACCAATAATAATAATAATAATAATAATAATAATAATAATAGTAATAATAATAACAAATAATATAAACAAAAATTTAAATAAAATAATTAGATAAAAAGGACAAAAAACAATGATATGTAGAAAAAAGGAAAATGTAAATTATACAATATACATTGCCAGCTGTTAACATAATCTTAAGGCATTTATACATTTTTTTTTAATTTAAATAAAATTTTCAAATGATTTTCATGGCTGAAGTTGTAGGCTAAAAAAATCTACATTAATGTGTATATACAAATTAGTTGTTATCACAATCACAGTGTTGCAAATGTTTACTGAGTCCTGATGTGCTAATTTCTGCATTATTTTGATCATTGCACAGGACATACAGTTCTCCACACAGCAAGTCAATGACACTGTACAGCTACTGTTGCAGCAAAGTCAGCACCAGCATCTTCATCCTTTCAGCTGGTAAATAGGAGAGAGCAGGCTGAGAGAGCATTTTGTTTATTTGAGACATTTTTGTAGTGACTCATTTACACATGTGAGGTGTAAGGTGATGCTGCACAGCAGTGACATTTTGGAGATCATATCTAAAATAAACAGTATTGAAAATATGACTTGCTGAGTAAACATGGTCTGTTAGGTCAACTATTCTGAGACACATACTATATTTGAGGCATCGGATATCCAGTTTACAAAGACATTTTGACTGGTCAACATCTATTCACATTAACTTAACAACAATCATTTTTTTAACGATTATTCTATCTCGTTTTGTCAGTCAGAATTTTCTTGTTAACAGCCAAAACCATTTCCAGTTTATTTTTACACACTAGTAAGTAGGTAACAGATTCCTGGAAAGTCTGTTTCAGGGCAAGGAACACCAGTCCCTTTTTCTTCTTCTCTTCATCGGCTTTCAACCAAAGCTTTAGTGCTACCCTCCAGAAAGCTAAGTCACCACATTGTTGTCTGTATAGTGCAGTGTGTATGTTTGGATAGTGATTGACTTGCCATGGTTTTGTGTCTGTACTCCTGCACAGAAATGAAACAATGGCACTATAACATTGCTGATTTTCACCTTTGGCTGTTTCAGGGTATATTGTTCGCATCCTATGTAGAAATAATTACCCTTTTTTCATTGTAGTCTTCCATATTTGAGCAAAGGTCAGGATGGTTAATGAAATTTTCCCAGTAGTTTTTTTTATGGAAAATAAATGTGTACTGTGGAAAGACACAAGCTATGTTTATGGTCTTTTTGAGCTTATTTAGGACCATTCAAAAAGAAATGCTGTTTTTGATGTAAGCCTGTGAATATTCTCATTCATCCAGGTCATAGTTATCTCAAGAAAANNGAACTGATGAAGCCTCTTGGATGAGAGGTGAAACGTCTTCACAGACAAAACCAAAAATCCAGTTGCGGTCGATTCAATTTCCTTGAGATAACTATGACCTGGATGAATGAGAATATTCACAGGCCCAACCTGTAAGTACGTATGAAGCACTGATGTTACACACTCCGGTACAGTAGGTGGCGGTATGCACCTGTATACGTTGGTTTGCAATGCGCCATTAAATCAGAGAAGAAGAAGAGGAAGTTCCTACACAGCTACCGTAGACGTCATGGCGTTCCTGGTAGTAGCTGTGTTTGCTGTTTTGCTTGTATGTTTGTTATTTATTATCCGGTTATATATTGTTATGAAGTCTGGATCAAACCATCAACCTGGAACGCCTCTCGCTGTTTTGGTCGTTGCGGGATCAGGTAACTTACATCGATGTACCACGGTACCTTATGTCTGATATGTGTTGTTCTCTGCTGTCATGAAGCTGAACTGGTACCTCAGTCATATTCTTATGACTTGACATGTTGTATTTTCCGACTTGTTGCCATTATTTCAAATTCTAGCGAACAAGGGCAAATAAGCGGATTAGCAGCGTGCTCAAGTACCGCTGTTAGCTGATTTCCTTAACATTAGCTTCCACGCTAACAGCGCCCACTGTACTGGACTGTAAGTTAACGTTGCCAAAATACTGGTTTGGTGGAGCGTTTTTTAAACGGGACCTCTTCTTTGTAACAACAGTATTCTCCCGCAACCGCGATAAGCTTGCATTCAAGTGAATTATAAGTCATGAACTCATAAGACGCTACTTCCCTCCCTATGTGCTCCACATATTGGTATCATCTGATTAGAATGGTGAGTACAGATACACTACATGATCAAAATGATGTGGACAGCTGCTTATTGTAGCCACCATGGCCACCTGCTGCTCTAACAGCCTCCACTCTCCTGGGAGGACTTTACCACATGTTAAATCTGCTTGCTGGGATTTGCTCCCATCAGCATCAAGACCATTAGTGAGGTCCAACATTGATGGTAGGTGATAAGGCCTTGCTCACAGTCGGTGTTCCAGTTCATCTCAAAGGTGTTTGATGGAAACGAGATCAGGACTCTATGCAGACCGGTCAAGTTCATCCTCACCAAAGTGGGAAAACCTTTCCTTTATGAAGGTGGCTTTGTGCTTGGGAGCATGTTTGTATCACTGTATGCTGTAGCATTACAATTTCTCTTCATTAAAATCATCATCAAATCAGGAAAAACAGACCCAGACCAAAAGTAAATTCCTTACTGACATAGTAAATCTGAACATATATAATATTATAAGAGTTTATAAGAGATGCTGAAGAATATGTGATGGAGATTGGAATTAGATTTTTTTTCCATGCCAAAATCTTCCATTTAAGGGCCTAGTCTGACCATTAGAGAGCTGTTGTTCACATTCAACATGTGTTTATCATGTGTAATTGAAAGCGTCTCTCGTGTTTTTTCCAGGTGGTCACACCACAGAGATCCTGCGGCTGATGGAGTGCCTGTCTGCAGCCTACACGCCTCGACACTATATCATCGCTGACACTGACGGGATTAGTGAGGAGAAAATCTGCACCTTTGAAAGCTCTAAACAACACTCAAATTCTGAGTCACAGGTACACAACTGTTTATAGGTGCATGAGTATGGAATGTGGGGACCCTACCAATGTCAAGGTGCTGCTGAATTGTCCCCACCAATATGTTTCATTTCCAATTTTAACAGATCTCAAACAATTTGTCATTTTAACTCCACATATTGTTACCGGTAAGACCTATGCAGAGTTGCCAGGCTTGTGTGTTTTCTGCAAAAGGTGGACTATTTTAATAAGAAGTGAAAGAGCAAGATGTGGGGGATACCTGACCTGATGATCTGGCAACCCTCTGAACACTCTGAGCTAGCTGCAGCATTGGCAGTAGTAGTAGTAGTGTCTGAGTGGTGATGAATGGCGGTTTGAAGCGGTTAGTATTATACTTTGTTTTTAATTGTTTGAAACATTCAAAGCATAATACTGACCGCTTCAAACCGCCAATGATCACAAATTAGTGAACACCTTACAATCTAAAATTTAAATATAATATCAGTTGACTAATTGACTATTTTTAATTCTTCAATGTTTGAAACATTCAGTCAATCGGTCAACTGATGTTATATTTAAATTTTAGGTGTAAGGTGTTCGCTAATTTGTGATCATTGCTCAGATGTGTCATTTTATCAAACAACTACTAAAGTATAATTAAAATATGATTAAATTAAAATGCCCCTAAAAAAGCTAATAGGTAGTCTTGCAAAGTATTGCATTCAAAAGTGTACTTCAGCAAAAAAGTATCAAAAGTATAAGTACTTGGCCCCTAGTGACCGATTAACTATCATATATTCCATTATTAGATTATTAATATTAATGCATCATCAAAACACAAAATTCACGGTTTGATATGTGTTCAGTACAGCAGGGAAAACAAAAAAAAACTCAGCTTGTTTATTGTTATGCACCAAAACATCAAGGCAAATTCCTTGTATGTGTAAACCTACTTGGCAATAAACCCGATTCTGATTAATATCGAGAAAAACAAAGGGTTAGAGAACTGTGTAAGATAACAAAATAGGCAAAATTATTTTAAATGAAAGCATTTCAGTTAAAATAACGCTTATTTAAATTATATTTGAATAACGTTATTTTATCTAGGGAAAAAGCTGTGGTTATTGTCTTATCGTATGCCCCTCAGAAGTATTGTTGTCAGTGTGGTAAATTAACTAATGAGATCTAGAACTAGAAACTAGAAACTAGAAAATTAAGGCAGTAAGTCACGGAGGAAGGAGCACCTAGGATTATCCTAGGGGCACATACTAGGCCACAGAGAAAAAGGCCAAAGAGATGATCCTAGGTAGGAAGTGAGGAGCAATTGTACGGTGCATTAGAGACAGGACTAATCCAAAAATGCACAATTGTATTTATACAAAAATGGAAAATATTATTATTAATATATTTTAGAAGGTGCAGTTCTTGTGCTTGCTCTCTCTCAGATACCCAGTAAAGCATAGGCTCATGGCCCTCTCTCTCCCATTGACCAAGTCGCCCAGCACAGTAGGGTGGGCCGTGCTCAAAGCTAGCCAATCACAGCACAGAAGGGTGGGACATGCCACAAAACGGGTGGGTGCAGTGCCAAAACGTTCCGGGTAAAACTTGTGCTCTAGAATCTCTGTTACAGGTTATTTGTATATTTCATATCCACTTATTTTTTTTAACATTTATTTTGAAAATCTATCATGTGAAATTCTTTTGTTACTAATTTTGGTCTCAGATTTATATGATAAAATGTAAAATGTCAGTTTAAAATCAGAGAAAAATTCATA
The DNA here is from genome assembly GCA_003416845.1 of Oplegnathus fasciatus. Classification (NCBI taxonomy): domain Eukaryota; kingdom Metazoa; phylum Chordata; class Actinopteri; order Centrarchiformes; family Oplegnathidae; genus Oplegnathus; species Oplegnathus fasciatus. The sequence goes on from NTHP01000528.1 coordinate 38,412, forward strand.
TGATGCAAGTCTCGTTTTAGGCAAGTTGTAGTGTATAAGCAAATACATATTGAATGAGGTACGTTTTTGCAGAGTCAAGCTATTCATATGTGCGCACATGTGTGAATATGGAAGTTACAGAGCAGTGAGCATATTGGCCGTCCGACAAAAAGTGCCCCCACCAAAGTTGTCCGAGAGAGCTGATGAAATGAGTGATGAGTAACTGATGGGACTCTCTGTGCTGCAGTGTTAGTATTCACCAGCAGGTGGCATGAGTACACTTTTCATCTGTGCCTCCCTGGTATTTCTAACATCATTTGAGCTAGAGTTAAAAATACATCTCACCAAACTGATTCCTACTTTGTAGCTATTTGAATATCAGTGAGAAATAACTGTGATGAAAATGAATATACAGTAAACTACATATTTGAATGAAAGTTTTTATTGCAGACGAATTTTCAATTGGCTAAGCGATTAGCAGGCTACTCGTTGCAGCTAAATGTGTTTTGTACAAATATGTGTCCTTTTTGTTTGGTATTATCTGAATGAAGATAGTGATAATGACTCAGTTACTCAGGAGTTTTTTGGGGGCATGTTGCCTTGCTTACAGTACAGATATAGATTGGAAATATGGGGAGAGAGAGGGAGGCTGACATGATGATATGTAACCAAGGTACCCAGCCAAAATACAACCAGGGATGTTGCAGTTATGTGGTATGTGCCTGGACGCCCCAGGAACTACTTTCTACTGATGATAAAGTGGGGTCTGTAGGTTGTTCTGAAAGACACTTTGCTATATTTCAGATTTATTTTTAAGGCCCTGAGCACCACAGATGAAATGAATAAAATGAAAATCCATATTCATTGTATTAAGCTGGAGGCAGAAATCTCACCAAAATTATCTGCATGGCTAGATGTAAATGGGAACACATTTTTTGTGATTTGGATTAACTGGACCTTTATTGTTTGTAGTAGTATCCGACTGACCTGTTCATGTGCTAGTGAGAGGCAGTGAAATCTGAGATATGAGAGTTTAAAACCAGTTGTATCCAAATACAACAAGTTTTTCTGATGAATCTATATTTGTTGAAATACAAATGGCGATGTCTCTGAGCCCCCTCTGATGGACATGTGCCCCTGTTCCCTAGTTCTCCATCTGTCGGATCCCACGGAGTCGGGAGGTGCGTCAGTCTTGGAGTTCCTCTGTTATCAGCACCCTGAATGCCCTGCGATACTCCCTCCCTTTGGTGTTCAAACTCAGACCTGACATGGTGAGTAGGTCCAGAGACCAGTCAATAACTGTACTCACAGCAATATATCTCTGTACCCTGACACACACACACACACACACACACACACACAGTAGAGTACTACATGGGGCATTCCATCAGAAATCAATCACTTTCTGACCTCATGTTACATGAGACACAGGTCATACAGGAGACAGGGGCCCTCAGAGTTGACCCATATTGGACCTCCACCCCACCTAAAGACATGGATATCTTGTATATCTCAGATATCTATCTCTGATTATCAGAAAGTTCAAAAACAAGGTTGTCCACAATTTCAATACTTTTGGTCCAAAATAAATAAATACGCAAATTAGGTTCATTTGTATCCTTGCAGAAGTTGGTAACTTGTATAAAAATAACTTTTAGTCATATTTGCTAAAACTGTCACTCTGTTTTGGCAGTACTACATGAGACAGATAATCTGTGAAAAAAATCAGGCTCCTCTGGCTCCACCTACTGTCCCTAAAACCATTTGCAAGAATCCACCGCACCTGAATCAAAACAACCAATCAGAGCCAGGAGGAGTATCTGACGGAGTGTCAATCACTGATCCTGCTCACGCTGCGGGCAGCTCCCTCCCCCGCACATGCGCTAACTCGGTCAAGCTCAGTATCTTCAGTGAGCGGACGCAATATCAGACAAACAACCACCGAACAACCAAGCAATGAGAGAACTGCCCATCCCTCCTTTGTCAACAACAGCTTACACGACAAAGACAAGTAAACAGAAGACGACCAGTGAAGAAAAGCAAGCTGAAAAGAAAGAATTACACCGAGCGACTCTGCGGGGAGGGGCTTTAGAGGCGAGCTGGAGCGCAGCGGTGAGAGAGGGGGAGGGACCTGGAAGTTGTACTCGTTCAAACTTGTTCAAGCTAAGTCCACTCTCTTCTCAATCCTACCGACTTCTGCTTTAAACCATAATTTGCAAAATCATTTTTTAATGTGTTATAGGGTAGACACTTCTTTACATCTCCTCAAGTTTTCATGTTGTGCCCGCTATCAGTTGAGCAACAGCAGACTTCTGAGTATATGGTGGGTAGGTCAGTCTAATGCATTGACCTATTTGGTCAACTGATGACGCCATCTCCCTATATCTAAATACACGTAACCGTATGGTTCTCTGATTATCAGAAAGTTCAAAAACAAGGTTATCCCCCAAAAGTCCAAAACCCTCTGTCTGAATGACTACCGCCCAGTAGCACTCACCTCCACCATCATGAAGTGCTTTGAGCGGTTAGTCAAAACCTTCATCACCTCCTCCCTCCCTGACTCACTGGACCCTCTTCAGTTTGCCTACAGGCCAAATAGGCCAACTGATGACACCATCTCCCCAGCCCTCCACACTGCCCTCTCCCACCTGGAGCAGAGGGACACATATGTGAGAATGCTGTTCATTGACTATAGTTCAGCATTTGATACCATTGTGCCCTCCAAGCTCGTCACCAAGCTCAGAGACCTTGGGCTCAACACCGCCCTCTGTGATTGGATCCTGAACTTCCTGACAGGCAGACCCCAGGCTGTGCGGATAGGCAGCATCACATCCTCCACCCTAACTCTCAACACCGGTGCCCCTCAGGGCTGCGTGCTCAGCCCTCTCCTGTACTCCCTGTTCACGCATGACTGTGTGGCCACCCACAACTCCAACACCATCATCAGGTTTGCTGATGACACGACCGTCATTGGCGTGATCACCGCGATGAGACAGCCTACAGAGAGGAGGTCAGAGCCCTGACATCTTGGTGCCAGGACAACAACCTTCATCTCAACATCAGCAAAACAAAGGAGCTGATTGTGGACTACAGAAAGCGACAGGGAGAAGGACATGTCCCCCTCTCCATCAATGGGACTACGGTGGAGAGAGTCAGCAGCTTCAGGTTCCTTGGGGTTCACATCAGTGAGGACCTGATCTGGACTCACCACACCAACACCATCATAAAGACAGCAAGACAACGGCTCGCCTGTGGAGGCTCAACATAGACTCCAGGATACTCTGCAACTTCTACAGGTGCACCATAGAGAGTATCCTGTATACATGCCATGTCAACCAAATGAAGTATTATAAAGGTGAAAAGTCCATATTGTTACATTATGCAGAAACCCTGTATACATGGCCATGAAATCAGGTATCTCCAGCAGAAATCTATCTGTGTCAGCTGGTTTTCTCATGTTTATGGTGTAAGAAATCAAGTTACCGTAAGAAAGCTGACAGTAGTCAGATTGTGTTAGTGTATGGAAATCCAGTGCCTGGAAAACTCTGGGTAGGGGGAAAAGATTTCCATCTTCAGAGTTCTATTTACTGCAGCCAGAGGGAGCTTAAGATCAAGTGGTAAAATCTGCTGATGTTTATGACTTATTTACTGCGCAGCAATAATTTGTAAACTGACCATCTAATTTTACCTGTTAACAAGTGAAAGGTTTGTAATATTGATGCTTACATCTGCTGCTACATGAACCATTTGATTTTGTGGGTGTAAAGTGACTGCTCTGTGTCTGTTGTTGAGCCGTAAGAATGATAGAACTGTTCTGCTTTGTGAATGCAGAGTGCAGGGCAGTTCTCTGTAGATTCCAGAGCAGTGTGGAGAGGATATTATAGTGCTGCTGTGTCTGTACAGTGGAGCTGTATGATGACTTCTCCAGACTCCAGAGCAGCTCTGTCTGGTTTCCTGTACACCCAAACTCCCTCAACTCCCTCAGCCTCCTCCAGCCCTGAGGCCACCTTTTCATCCCAGTCCCCTCCCCCTCTGTCTTTGAGTCTCACTGAGCTGCCTTCACTCCTGCCACTGAGTCACACAAATAACACCAGTTTCTACTCTCTTTGCCTGTTTAATCTGTAAGACTATGACTATGACTGTAAGACTCCTACATTTCTTGACTCTGAGTGTTGAGGGACAGTTCAGCTCAGACATGTTTAACTTCAAGCATACCACATAACTCTCCAAATCCCAAGATCTCGACAACAAACACACAGAATGATTTCCTTTACTATCCTCTAACTCTAGTCATTTTGACTAAAATGAATAATTGTCTACCTGTGACCCCTCATCACAGGTTGTGGACATAAGCTGTGAGCAGTTCAACCACCTGCTTTCTTATCATATTGTTTCAATGGAAGGATTTTAAGAGGCCCGAAGAGGTGAACGTCTCCGTTGTTTCACAAGAAAAAAGCAAAGGTTTGAGAAAAGTCACAGTTACTGTGTAACAGAAATACTTCATTCTAAAGTCAAAGTGTGTTTTGAGACATACATTTTGTGTGTATAATAAAAATAAAACTATTTTGATAACGCACTTTGATACAACAAAAATTCAAATCATTATTCATACTTTGAAGAGACAAACATCTTTTGGATGCAAGTCTGCAAAATTGTTGAATTGTGTGAACCAGTAATTTCCAAACTAAAAAAAAAAATTAAAATACAGAAGGTTTGCAGGTTTGTCAGTATTTACAAAAAGCAAATAACATATAGACTGCGCATTGTTAGCCAAACCCAAATATTTCTCACATGCACTCTACTGTTCTTTGAAGGCGACAGTGCCTGGGTGTCAGTTTTCCACAGTGGCTCAGACAGCCCAACACAGTGCGACTGGAGACAACTGGGCAAAAGTAGGATCCCCACTGGATGTTACACCCCTCCTTGTCATAGAAAACAAGAAAAACTAGATGTCTTGATGAAAAACAAATCAGTCTGCAATCGGTCTCTGTACTGGAGACACAGAGATTAAACAGGTATTGATCTTAAGATGGCAAACACATTTTAACCAGTTTCTGTCACGTGACCTGAGAGTTCTGTCTCAGATGTCCTGAACAGGCCCCGGACGCTGCTTTCTATGTAGCTTATAAAAACAGAGTATGTGTCAGTTCCTGGAAATGTGCTCATCCTCCTCCTTTCTCTGTGTCTGTGTGTTGTTTCAGGTGCTGTGTAATGGCCCGGGGACATGCGTTCCCCTGTGTGTGGCAGGACTCCTTCTTGGAATTCTGGGAATAAAGAAAGTCCTCATAGTTTATGTTGAAAGTATTTGCAGGGTGCAGACACTGTCGCTCACAGGGAAGATCCTGTACCCGATATCAGACTATTTCTTTGTGCAGTGGTCCTCTCTGAGGGACAAGTACCCCAAATCCATTTTCCTTGGAAGAATAGTGTGACAACATGTGTTACACATGGGCACAAAGTATACACAAATGTAGGATGAAATGTGTTGTAATACTCATGAATAAATGCTCTATTTTTTATTGTTGAGTTATGTACGTTGTTGTCACTTAACAATTATGTAGGTATGACTGTTCATACAGAGTGCAAGCTCTAACTCCACAGTATACTTGATGTTACATAGAAAAACATTAGCTTCTATTAAAAAAAAAATACCATAACAGGTTTCTTTCTGCTTCTGGTTAAATAAGAGTAAAGGAAAAGTTGAAAACCTGAAAATTAAATTGCAGCATAATTTTATTATAGCTAATGGTAAATAGTCAGGTGGAAATGAGATCAATGGAAAGTACAACAGCTACAGTAGGATGTCAGTCAAGATCAGGAGTATAACCTGGGACTGAAAAGGTCAGAATAACAGGGCTGATAAAAATCTAGGTTTGCAGGACTGAACTGAGATTTAAAGAGGTTTAAAATGAGTTACTTTTAGTTAAAACTAGATTTAAAGCTTGATGCAATAAGATTATAAAAGAAACCGTGATTGAATCCAGGATTAATGTTAATCCTAGTTTGTGGAATATAGAAGGTCAATAGAGAAAACAGCATCATTCAGGCTGTAAGTATTCAAAACTAGTCACTGACAGTATTACATCATCTTCAGTTTTAAAGAGAATCTTGGAGAGAATTCCATGTGGAGCAAATCAAAAATCAAGATGGCAGATTGACAGGTTGATTAAAATGCCTATCATATGTTGTGAGATGAAGACCTTCTACTGAGCCCTATCATGTAATAACTTTGGGCACTCTGCAAGAAGTGCTTTGAATGATACTCATATATGTGAGTGAAAAGGCGATGATCTCATGTTTTATATCTGCTGGCTGTTTAACACATAATAGCCCACTTGGTGTATCTTGTATGTGAAGTCGAGATGCAGAGTCCCATTTATTGCACTCTCTGAAAACCACTGCTTGTGTCCCTTTAATGGAATGCTCAAACATTTGGTTGACCACATTTTGCAATGATCTCTAAAATTTGTTGTAATTAAAGCAGCTCTATGGAATTTATCATTTTGTGCTGTTTTTTGCGGTCCCTGTGGACAAAAGCGGTAGTGTTTCACGTTAGGGTTATATGTTCCCTCTGCTTCACTCCCCACTACAAGGAGACTACATCTCCTGGAGGAGAGCGGGCGGCAGCTCCGGAGACAGACCTTCAGTTAGCGGCTAAATCAACTGGAATTCAGCCAGAGCGAACCCCAGCACCATTTCATCTGGTGACGTGGAAAAATCCGACCCGGTGGCAGACATTAAGAATAACTATTAGAAACTAATAGAAATAGCCAATCTTCTCGCTGTTGGTCTTGTTTGCTTATGTAGGTCGTATAGAGGCATCGGTATTAAATTGAGACCATTTCATAACCAGTTAAAAACTCCATAGAGCTGGTTTAACTCAGCCTGATGGGGCCAGCACCTGGTTTAACTGTCAGGCCCAAACAATCCCTGTATCCATGTGGTTTTTAAAAAAATACCTTTTCAGGTGACTTCCTTTCAGGCAGAAAAATCTCTCTAATCATGTTGCATGTTTTTGGTTAAGTTTTCAAACGTAATGATACTTATATGATGTAGTTTAGATTCAGAGGGCTTACTGAACAGAACGATGTAACGGCATACCAAAAGAATTCTGCAGACTCCGTTACAATTGGTTGAAATGTCAATTAATGGTAAAGGTTGTATTTAAAAAAATCAAAACTGAATTAAGTTTTCTGATTTGTTTTCAGATCTGGTGTATGACATTACATGTGACAGCTGTGGGGAACAGTACATTGGTAAGATCAGCTGTCTGTGAACACCAGACCAAAACCACTTTGGTGTTGTTGGTGTTGAGGTCTCAAGGGTGACACAGCTAATACTGGTAATAATGATTCAACAAAGCCAAATTTAAGCGTAAGAGGTTGGGCACCTCACTCTGATCACAGGCTGTCATGTGTTCAAATTAAAATCAGCACTGCTTTGTAAAATACCACAAGATATTTTGTAAAGAAAAGTTTTACAAAGTTATTATTTTATAACTTTTGGTAATTTTCTTGTTTATGGACAAGATCAATAATGGATTAATAAATAAAGGAGATGTACTTTTGAAAAATGTCTTTTATTTCCCTTTTAATAGTATTACGTTCCTCAGATGGATCTAGGGGATGAGGGGAGTAACAATAAACTTATATAATTAACCCAGGGAAAAAGAATCCGGGGAAACAGGGATATGAGCAAAACCAAGGAATTTATTAACAAAAACAAAGTGGAAATAAGGTACTTACATCACAAACAGCAACACAAAACAAGCTTCCTAAAAATGAGGAGAGAAGCCGACCCAGATAACAAAACCAGATAAGAAATGAAAAACTAAAGCTATTTCTACATGCTGGAGCGTCTCAGCCCAAGCTAACAGACACACACGCTGATAACACGCTGCTGAATGGCCCACTGACACCAGCTGCATCTCCTCTCTTGCTCTTTGTGCACAGACACTGATGATTAAGTCAGTACAGCTGTCACCTGCTGACAAAAGTCTTTAGTCGAGACTTGAGCCGAGACTTAGGAACAGCCAACAGAGCCCCGTCTGAGGATCTGACGCTTCACTCTGGCTCATAGGGGGAGCAGCAATTCAGCAATATAACTGAGAGCTAAACCATTAAGTGCTTTAAATATAATCAGTAAAATGTTAAAATCAATTCTAAAACTGACTGGTAACCACTGAAGAGAGGCTAAAACAGAAGTGATATGATCTTGTCTTCTAGTATTTAAAAGCCAGGCAGTTGCATTTTGTACCACCTGAAAGCGTGAGACAGTTTTGTGGCTTAACCCAGAATACAATGAATTACAATAATCAGGTCAAAAGAGACCTCCTCAGTTGATAAAAACATGATTGAACGACTTTTGTAACTTGTTTTTCAAATGAAAGGTCACTGTCAAATACTACATCTCGGTGTCAGGCTGGAGGTTTGACATATGTAGAGAGGGAGCCAAGATGTTTTTGTAATTGGGATGGACTTCACTGTTTTTTAATGGGACATGTATGTGCGTGTCATCCACGTAACAATAGTACTAAACACTGTGTTTATATATGATATGTCCCAGTGGCATCACGTATACACAGAACAACAGGGGGCCAAGGATGAAGCCTAGGGAACACACAGGTCAGACGGGCCACAGAAGAGGAGGCATCACCGACCACTACCGGAAAAGTTCTGTTTGATAAATAAGATCTGAACCAGTGTAGAGCAGTATCCCTGATGCCAACCCACCCAGGTGATTAAATAGAATAGAGTGATCGACTGTGTCAACATTTCCAAATATAATAGACTATTCCATTGCTTTTTACCAGATGAGACCATTAAAGGGGTATTGTTTTAAACTGCCACTGCTCTATTTTTCTTTCTTTGTGCTTTGTGTTTCCTGTTCCTGGATGAAGCACTGCACAGGAAGAGCTCTGAGATCATCTGTTGAACTAAACCAAAGAGGAGGAGGAGGGAAAAGAAGGAGCAAAGGTTTCGGATTCAGCCTGACATCTGGGGCTATTTATAGACAGACTAGATTTCTGAGTATCTCTGGAGAAGAAACATACAGCTGCAGCTGCTTCACATGATATGAGAGGGGGGTTCATCTTATTGTGTGTTCACACTGAGCCTCTCACACTGGGTCACACACAGAAACTGGTCCTCAGTCTTGCTGGTAGTGAATCACTACAGTGAACTGGATTTTGGGCACTGGTTAAGTTACCGATTGAGTATACACTGGGAAACTGATGACTCCTTGACCTGTGAAGCAACTCAAAGGCAGAGCACACTGTGGGTGTGGCTACAGAAGGAAGATGACATGACTCTTAATAATCAGTATATTTGCTATGGAGAGATGATCTTTGCTATGTATAGAAAGAGCAGTGATCATCAGTCTACTTTGTAAGGCAAATGTATGTGCATTTGCTTTGCAGCTACTTATTTTTAGTTACCGCAAGGGTCTGAAAAGTTACTTGATCGAATCCAAAATTGTCTGTTCCATGTGTCTGCTTTCCACAGTGTAGTTTTATATCAAAGGTTTCACTATATTTCAAAACCTGAAACATAATACTTAGATAACCCGATACTACTTGCCAACAACATTTGAACACTTTCCACATCACAGCTCACAGTCATAAATGTGCTATTCAAACCCATTCACCCATTTATAATAAATAAATTATAAAACCAAACAGAAAAACAAAGATTATAACAATGGACCAAGGGCCTCACAGTGTTGCTCATATTTCATTTAAATGCAAAATTAAACATATAGTTATAATAGTTGGATAATTCTGAATCTTTCTGGGTTACATTGCTAAAGAGTCTGTCCATAGCCCGTCCCTGTCTGCAGAGGTGAGTGAAACCCCAATGTATTGTTCCTAGTACGACATACTTAAAGAGCATCAGGAGAGGAAGTAACTCGATACAAATCGGCTGCTCTGATTGGCTGTTGTAGCTACGTCAACCATTTGACGACATTTCTTTGCAATCTAAGCCTGTCCTACAGATAGTAGAGTCTCTGGTACTCTTGTCTGTGAGGCCTCACGAAATACTTTCCTCCTGGTCTGGGTGTTGAAGGGGGCCGAAGCAACCGCTGCTTGAGAGGAGTTTTCCACAGCAGGCTCTGTGCTACTCTGGAGCTGAGGATATTCATTTCGGTTTAAGCAAGAAAATGACACATTTTAATAAGGGGCCAGCCTACGGACTGTCTGCCGAAGTGAGAAGCAAAGTAAGTGTTCCAGTCCTGTTTTCACTCTTGTGTCTCAGAGGGAAAACTTCGTTCAGACACTTTAAAAAGTGAACACGGGCTCAGCTAACGCGTTTTGTACCCGCTGTCTTCATAACACACAGAGGGGCTCTGTGTTATGTGTTTATGGAGACAGTACGGGTCTCGATCTTTCTCCCATTGGCAAAAGCAATACGCCGAACACTTTTCATCAAAGTGGAATGTAATGTCCACTTGCTTATAGCAAACATTCTCCAGTCTCTTTGTAGCTCGGTGTTATAAAATCAAGAATGAGTACGCGCTGCAAAGCAGTTCCTTAAAGTTCGAACTTTAACTTTAAAACAAAGGCAGGATTTTAGCGTATTAAGGTCTACCTGGGGGGTTGGATGTAGCCTACAACGAACCCTGTGTGCGTGTGCCGACTAGTCCGCGGGGTATAAAGTGAATTTAGACGTTAGGTCGACGACACCACTTTTTCCCCACAATGATGACAAACCAACTTTCATTCTGTCCTTTGTTTATGGATCGGATCACAGCTTGCAGTCACAGAATTAACGTGAACTTATTGGGATGATGTGATGCACTGTGCGATGTTTGCATCGTAAACAATGTTGATGTGCTAAAAATCCAAATCGAATTTATTGTTTGTGTAGGGGGGAGCCGGGCCCCAGCTGGGGCTGTGTAGCTGGCTCCTGGCTTATGGATATGCCATATCTACTGATTCACTCACTCTGTCTGTGTTTGGATGTGTTGTACTGTTTTAGAATCGGATTGTCACTTAGCAGTAGTGTGATTATACGCACTTTCTATTGAAATGATAATTGGCTAATATGCAATAGAGCAACAGGAGGCTGCACTGCAAAAATGTGTCAGTTTTAATCGTTAAAGTAAGTGAAAAAAAGAATCAGAGTTATTATAGACACATGCTGACTGTAGGAAATGTCTAAAGGATTACATCATCAGAAGCAGTGCGCACAAGCACAGCCTGGCCATCAAGTTCACATCCTTTGATCTTCTGCTCAGAGTGCATCATTGGACATTGACATTAGTGCATGTTCATCACATACATTACATTATTGAGGTCTGCCTAGAGAAACTTGTGTGAAGAGAACTAAAAAAGTATGCAGTTTTTGCATGTTTGCAATCATTAACCACAAATCCTGTGTACTTTACATCACTGCTCTCCATTTTTAAAGCATACTGTAGTTTTTATCATATTTGAATGTTTTTCCATCACCTCAGTAGCCATGCGTTGCCACTGGATTCAACATAGTGTGAAATTTGGTGACTTAAAGCTTCCTTGAAAAACAGTACATCTGCTTATACTGAAGTGAAGTAATGTATGTGCAGATTGATTTGAAATGTCTGTACTTTGTGTTCATCACATGATGCACACTGGCTTCAAAAGCATTTTTCTATACACAGTCATTGGAAAAGGAGCGGCAGGAGAACGGTGAATACATAATAATAATAATAATAATAATAATAATACATAATTATTATGATGTGGGGGGGGGG
>NTHP01000528.1:55188-87982 GCA_003416845.1 Oplegnathus fasciatus
TGCCAGCTAACATGTTTGTGTGTGTGTGTAAGGTGTAAATGATGTCACAGCCCAGGTTTGGTAGGGGTGGGTAGCATTTTTGTTTAACCCTTCTTTTCTCCTGTTTTCGATTAGGAGTTAGGTTAGCAATTTGTCTTTTTGTTTCCCTTATTTGAGCAGGTAAGCTTAGGTTGCAACTTTAGTTTCCTTTTGTTTATTGTTTTGCTGTTAGCCCACCCTGAAGCTAAAAAAAATGTAAATAAACCGTTAAGGGCTGCAAATCCCTTGTTGCTGGTGGTTTTGGGGAGCTGGGAAGAGGGGAGTCTCATATTTTCATGTTGCACCAGGGCTTCCCCCTAGGCCGGGTCGTAACACTTTGTATTCACCAAACGGGACATCCTTGCTTGCTCCAATGTCATTGTGAGACAGCAAATTACCCATGACACACAGTATCTTAACTGTCAAATGTGTAAATAACAGTTTAAAAGAACACTTGGCATCTGATGACTACTGCTCCAATACTGATTATAGGTCTATTTTGCTGTCAGAAGGTGACCCATAGAAATAACACTAATAGACGGTTAAAATAGGCCTATGTTTATTACTGAAAGAACACAACATACATGAGGGAGCAATAACACAGCTATGAGCCAAGAAAAGAAGAAGAAAATAAAAGCCTTTGTCTTATGAAGAAAAAAATAATGTTTTCATGATTGATTTATAATTCCGATTTTATATACATGCAATATGTTTTGTGTGTGAATAAACATGAATAACGTTAGTCTGTGTTGGTGCTGTTATTCCTGGTTCCACAGGTAGTTTGTCAAATCTACAGTATTACAATCATGCAACATTATTAATATTACAGCAAAGCAAATTCCAAAATAGCCCAGCCTCTCCTTTTACTGTCCCATCAGATCAGCTGGCCAACCAATATACAGATTCTGATTGCAGGATTTGGGGATTGCAACCCATCTCTAATCACAGTCGACCTGTGGTTCAGTGTGTCGTCTATGTTTATAATGTGGGTGGATATAGCTTGTTATGTATGGGGTGTTTGGTCTTTGATGTTTCAATAATCATAAAGTACATTTTTCACACTAACCTCCAAAATAATTAGAAACTGGACCAATGGAACATTTTTAGGGACACATTAAGGACACATCATCATTATTATTATTATTTTTATATTTAACTGTTAGTATCTGTAACTTTGTTCTGCCAATCTTAAACCTAAATCCTCCAGTGAATCCAGCTTATAAACTGAAGTAACCAGTTGTGTGCTCTGTGTTCAAAATAAAAGTGAAACCTTTGGCACGTTCCACTCAAGCACTTCAGGTCGCTTCAGGTCCATCTTGTCTGTTTTTTTTCTAAGAGATGACACTTGACTTGTGGTTAAAGTGTTGGCTAAAAGCCTGACTGGCCTTGCAACAAGAAAGCTCTCTCCCATGAATCTCTCAGCTTGTTTGCTCAGCCCACTTTTCACCAGGATCATGAACTCTGTGGTGACTGACTCATCAGGCTCCAGTTTGTCTCTTCTTCTCAGAAGAAGCAAACAGAAGCATGCTCTCTGGCTGTCGTATCAAGCAAACAGATTGATTGTGTTTGTGTATGCAGAGCTGGTAGAGAGGTAAAATCAAATAGCTCTGTTGTTACTGATGAAAGTACAATAATAAAGAGCTGAAAAACCGACCTCCTCACAGATGAATCATCTAGGCCTATCTTATTGTCGTTTATTATCATATTTGTGACTCATCATTGCTAAAGAGGAACTTTAAGAGCAGCTCTCCAGTGATCACATGATTAACATATTTATGCTCAGTGGAGGAAGAGCCCATAGGATATAAAGATTTACTCAGCATCTATCCCATTGATCATTGTTAAAAAAATATATATTTCTCAGTGATATGTTATCCTGCAAAAACAGTGTTTTATAGCGGAGGGGGCCCACCTCACCTGAGATGCAAACAACCTCTGCCAAACATCATAAACATTATTACATTTTAATAAAATAGAACATTAACCCCCAGGGAAAAAGAGCAGAAGTGCTCTATCACATACCGTAATATTAAAGGAGTGTAGATGTTGTTTAGGCCGTCATCTATGAAATAAATTAGGTGAGATCCATATGTTAAAATCTGGGTGGCTTACCCCCTCTGTTGAACAATTTCCTGCTAGAAATCCTGTATAGATTTGATTTTGAAGTAAATTTTATTTGTTTGAAATCTTAATTGCCTCCAGTTGCAATTAAGACCCGAAGTGAACAAGTAGCACCCAATGATAAAAATGTGGTTGAAATTATAGGAAATTAGCTGAAATGGAAACAGTAAATCTAAACTACAGCAGGAAGGAAAGTTTGCTGCTTGCACCTTTATTCTTGTTGTTTGCAGCACTGAGGAATGCAAACAGAACTGCTGACACTTCAGGGCAGGGAGTAGCAGCAGGTGTAGAGTGGAATATACAGATGTAAATGGCGGCCTCTCTGTTGAAAAATTTTTCGGTTTTCACCAAGTTTATTTTTTAAATTTTAATAAACCCTTTTGTTTTAATCTAAAAGAGGAGTCAGTGTGAGCTGTGTGTATACAGTAGCATAAGAAACACATGTTGACCTAAGGTTTACACTCTGTACCAAGTTTTGGATCCTACAGGTGCATTTCCATCAGCTGGGATGAAGCAAATAAACTCTCTACCTGAGTAGGTGACAGCACGAGCAAGGTTCCGGTGTCAGTAAAAAAACATGGAAAAAAGCTTTGCTTTCTAGACCTTACTGCTATTGGGTAGGTTCTTTTTGTTTCAGCTCATATGAGACTTTCCAAAGCAAGATGATGACAGAGAGGTGCCAATGATAAATGGTCTTGCACTTATATAGTGCTTTTCTAGTCTTCCGACCACTCAAAGCACTTTACAATACATGTAACTCACACATTCATACACTGATGGCCATGCAAGGTGCCATTCTGCTCACTTTGAGCCAGGGATCGTACCGCCGATTTTCCGATTAGTGGACGACCCGCTCTGCCACAGCCGCGGCCTTAGGTGTCTTGATTTATAGTGAGTGTCTCCACTATGGAAGCAGCAGTGTGTTTGACAGCTCTAGGGAAATTTATGCTGGAGATCGTTTATAGACAGTCCTTCGCTTAATTTGCCCCTCCCACTGATGGGAAGTACAGGGTCATTCCATACCAACTCACCCAGAATTCAGAACTTTTTCTAAATTCACGGGACCTTGCAAAATCCTACAGCTCTACTCCACATACTTTTTTAGTTATGAATTTAGTTTTATCATTTCATCACGCTTGGTTAGGTTTAGGAAAACATGTTTTGGGTGTAAATAACGTAACTTGCGTCAGTAAACTAGCGTACGTAACAGAAATTAAGTAAGTTACGTACTTTACGTAACTTCACTTACATACGTAACAGCGTCGTAACAACAAAAAAGCCAACGTTGACTTTTGGTTTCACACGGGACACAAACTGCAGTCTCCTGGGTGAAAGTCCTGTATTTGTTTGAACCATCCATCCACCCCAACATCCTCCATGAGAGTCTTCGTTGCTCTTTATACTACGTCAACCTGACAAGGGGTTAGATGACAGGCGTATGTAATGCACGCAAAACAGGCATATGACATGCACGCTAAATTTGGCATTGCACGTCTTTTCACATTGTAAACTAGTGTTATTTGTACGCCTTTTGGGTGCTAGTGGGCTGCGTTTTCACTTCCTTCAGGCTTAAATTGTAACCTTCTAGATTTTTCCCTCAAAACTCAGTTTAATGGTTCCATCAAGAGAACTGGGTCCCTTTTTACAATGCCTGACTTTTTTCTGAGAGTTCTTGGCAATCTTCCTCGAAAATAACTGCTGTGAGGAGTGAAGAGAGAAAATCCATTCCCTCTAATCATTCCAGCTCTTTGGCATCTCGATGGAGTTCCTCAGACACAAAAGGCCTCACATTAATTCGTAAATGACATAGCTTTCAGCCCTGATATTGTGACCAAAGAACATCTAACCTTTAACTCCAACTTCCACTGAGTCCCACAGTTTGGAACACATCCTCTTTTGCTTTTAACAAGAACTGGGAGGAGAGGGCATATGAAGATTCCACTCTTTGTCTGTTCATTACATGACAACAAGCCGAGTTTTTGACTGTGCATTACACTGAGGGAACTAGCACAAAGTGTCTGATGTGACTGCTGACAGGCTTCAGCGGAGGAGGACAAGTGATGGGCTGCAACTTAAATGAAACAACTCTTCTTTGACATGGAGAAAAGTTAAAAAAAAAACGTAAATTGTTTTGTCCTCACACTTGAAAATGATGAATACCCTTAAGTCTTTATGTCATATAATTTGATTAAACATAATCTACAATATTTATTACACTTGGACATCTGTTAAATTACTGTTTGTCTGATTGTTACAACACAATAGTGGTTCAACCTAAAGCCACATTTCTTGTCGTAAACACGGTAGTAGCAATTTTGGTTTTGATTAGAACTGAAGCAATTAGTCAGTGAATCATATAGTCAATCACCAAGAAAACATTTTGATAATTAATCAACTGTTTGAGTCATTTTTCAAGCAAAAATGTTCTGTATATATATAATATTCTGAGACATAATAATCTGCACACTAATGATAAAAAAATAAAATGATAGTTAGTTGTTGCCCTATTATTGATCCAGCACTGACTAATACCAAGGCAGGTATCAACCACATGTCCTACAGTAACTAGGTTTTTCCTGGGGTTTGTCCCTTCTTGTGACAGTCTTACTGCAAAATACATTTAGTAGAAAATTATGAAACTATGACAGGCTTGTACTCAGCCATTGTGGTGTCTGTGGGCAGGAGTGTGTCCAGGTGACAGCTGATCTTTTCTTTAACAGTCGCTGTTGTTGCATAGGTGCACACTGGTACTTAAACAAAAAGCACCTCTGCAGAAAATGTGCTATATCAGGATATGTATCGTTATCTGGATATGAAATGACCTATATCGGGATATGGGATTTCAGGTCATTGCTGCCTCAAGAGTCCCAAGAGCCCTTTTACATTAACCAACTATATTAGAAGTAGAATTCAACAATAGCGTTCAAATCTTTGTGATAAGCTGGGCTACACATGATCTTGAACTATCTGTACTTAAAAAATAGATATCAATCTTTGCATAGGATGGCAAACAAGAATATTTCCTAAAGTAACTAGCATTGACAAGAGTAACCAATCCATAACTCGTGTTTACATTGTCTGTTTGTATTTTATGCAGTTTCATGTTTTCATGTGGAACATACTTGACAAATTAACAAATGAAATAAACTGTGCAGTAATTCCATTTTCTATGTTTCTTTTTATGTATTTTGTCCTTGTCATCCTATTCCACAGAAGAGAGGAGATGGCTTTCTGTGCAGGCTGTAATTGTGCCGTCAATACCTTGTTAACATGAATGATTTCCATTGTACTGAGAACAATGGCAGCTGATAACAGCCTGTCTACAGTACATTAGAAATTCTGGCCAGGGTCAGACTGTGATGACACTATCCCAGGCTGGACTGAAGCTGCTCCCTTTCTGACAGGACTGTCAGCAACTCTGCATGGTTCAGAGATCAGTTTGGGTTAGCATTAAAAGTTAAAAGCTTTACATGCATTTAATATGGTATCATAATACAAAAGGGAGGCATGCCAGGGACAATAATAATTCCAGTTCCAATACACTGTCTTAAACCAGTATGTTGTAACCCCAGGTTACAAACATGGCAATAAATAGTCATAAATGCTCATTTAAATAACAATAAATAAATAAATACAACACCAGAGCATGAGACTTTAAAGAGAAAACAAGATTCTGATATTTAGTGTTTTCACTGTGAAACTGTGAAATAGAGGCATACTATCAGACAAACTGAGAGTATGTAAGTGCAGGTCTGTCCTCAGGAAAGCAGAGAAGACTGCTCTGAGAAGGACAGCAGATGGTTTCTGACTATAAACTGAAGCAGACTCTTTGTCCTGCTGTGGATGAGCAGAGTGTCTGTGGGATGTTTAATGTATGCAGTGTCAGCCATCATTAAAAGGCTGTTTTAAGGCTGCTATCTAGAAAGCTACAGGGAGGAGCATTACCATACAGTAAGATTTACTGGATTGTTTTACATTGACAAAAGAGTCAGAGAAGCTTCACGTTGTTGTAGATCTCCATGTGAGCTGATTTTTTCTGTTTTGCTGTGGCTGTTAAGTTTGTAAGAATTACCCATTTGTCCATCACATGATACCTTAAACAGTACATGGAGTGTATGGAACAGACTATGGTGACTATTGCCAGTCTTCTGCTATTTTCATAGTCACATTTTGATCAACTTATTCATGTTCTCCAAACCATGATTCTGGGGACCCTGTAACATTTCCAATAGCTCCGCTGTCAAAATTTGCCTAGCTGTTTATCAAATTTCAATAATCTATCTAGTACTATGTTGACCATGAGAGCATTGTAAAGCTCCTTGAGGCAAATTGTGATTTGAGATATTGGGCTACATAGATAAAAATTGACTATTGGGTAACTGAGGATATGATTAAAACCCCTGCAGTCATAGCCTCCTCCTGGCCGCATCACACTCTCTACGGTCTTTTGTCTGTCGTTGTCATCCTGTCGGGAAAACGATGCACACTTTCGGACAGTTTCTCCACCAAGGCATTCACAGTGTTGCACTCGGTTGTAAACTGGAAAAGTGACAGAATTAGTTGTGTGAAGAATGAAAATAGAGAGCTTGAGAGAAAAATCCAAGTCCAATTGCTGCTTTAAGTGGGTGTGATTGTAGGATTGTTGGTTTTGGAAAGAAAAATAATTAATTGGCGGATAAGCTATGAAGGGAGGGGGTTTCAGGTGCTGTGCGACAACCCCTACATTTGAAGTACACTTAGTCCCTTACACCTTGGCAGAAGTCGATGTTCTTTTGAGTGCTTTCTTGTATTTAGTTTGGGTTTGGTGGTTCAGAAAAGTCTTCTCCCTTTCCTTAAAGCAGCTATAATTTATATTTTTATAACAATGTATCAAATGATGATGTAAATCAATGTAGTGATGGACCTGAATCTGCAGTTCCCCTTGGCTTTGCAGAGGTTTATAGTGAGTTTTGCTTTTCTGGCCCACAACTTCATTGTTCTGGTTCACTCTCACCGCTCTCACAGCGCTGTTTTCTGGTGTTTGGCAGGCAGCGTCCTTGTCCTCTGCCAGAAGTGCAGGACTGCAGTTGAGTGTGACTAACTGAGCTGTTTGTCCTCAATGCATCTCAGCTGGAAGAAAATTCAGTTTTTGTTTACCCCTAACATTCTGTTATGTTGCCTGGATTAGTTACAACAAAGTTTATATATAGCGAGTAAGCCTGATCAGTCAGTCCCCGTCATCTGCTCAGCTGAGTCTGACAGATCTTTATCATCCTTATCATATGTGTAGCTCATCTTTTGTTATGAACAATAGTCTCACGCAGCCTTTGCGGGTTTAAATACTAAAGTGTGATATTCCACTTGATTGTCTTACTCAGACTGCTGAGGCCTCACTGTATTTTTTTGCAGAACAAGGACTATAGATTTTGTCTTCCGTCTCTTAAAATGCTTTCACACCTAACTTGTTTGGTCCATTTTAATCGAACCGTGAAGCATTTCGTCGGATAGTCTGGTTGGTTTGGGGTGGTGTGAAAGCTCATTCGAACTCTGGTGCGGACCAAACAACCGAACTCTGGTCCACCTGAAAACGCGGGTCTCGGTTCGCTTCCAAGTGCACCAGAGTTCAGTTCACTACAGGTGTCAGCTGCTCATATTGTTCGCCTTCTTGTAAAGCATTTGATTGATGGAAACAATCAATCAATATAATAATGTTGCTCCATTATTTCTGAGATCAGGAAGTGTCGGCAAGTTTCATTTGGATATTTTGTCTAATAGACGAACGACCGTTTCGACCGCGTGACATTTGTGTACAATGTTTAGTGCGCTGGACAGAGTACAGTGTGAACGCTAACTGAACCAAATGAAAAATGCAACAATGTTGTAACTTCAACCCTGAATCGCACCGAGTCTACCTGGTTACTCCACATAGCGATCAACTAAACACATGAACATAAACTTGAACTTAACTTAAAGAGTTAAGTGTAGAGGTAAGCATCTCCTCCTCCACCAACTCCTCCATTTCCTTCATGTCCTCTTCCATCTGCTCCATCAATATGGCCAAAGGACCTTTCTTGCTGGCCCTTGAATCAGTCTGCTGTTGTTCTGTGCCTTCATGCAAATAGAAAGAAGCTGGGGTAAAACATTCGCAATTCAATAGCTCACTGTAAAAGCATTATAGCTGCCTGTAGAGGACACTACTTTGATGTGGGATGGCCTGGTGTATTTTCCTCATTGATGGCACCTGTTTGAGTGGTTGCATGAGAAGTGTGTCATATTTTCCCATGTCTTCATCCTCAGTGTAGTACAGCTGAACACCATTCAGACTGTTTGAGATCTTTTCCATTGGTCACATCATTCCCATGCTGAACCAATCTGTCTGCTGTTCTTTTTACTGTTCCCCCAATTCCACCTGGGATACCCTTACCATGAGATGTTGGGAAATAGTTCCATGTTGCTCTTTTGAAGCCCAGTGTGGGTGGTACCTCAGAAAGGAGGAGGGAGTTTTTCTTGTTCTTACACTGCTTACTGGGACATCTGACCAAAAGTTCACCAAGGTAACCGAAATGTATATAAATTCATATATAAATTCATATATAAATTCACCTTTAGTTACAGTGAACCAACTTGTGACAGCATTAACTACAATGTAACTACCATGTAACTACCATGTCACAGCATTTACTACCATTTTATATCATTAACTACCACGTACTACCATGTTACAGCATTACTACTACGTTAGAGCATGTACATGTAACTGCCATGTTACAGCATTAACTACCACACAACTACCATGTAACTACCATGTTACAGTATTAAATACCATGTAGCCTAACTACCATGTTAAAGCATTAACCATCATGTTACAGAATTAAATACCATGTAGCCTAACTACCATGTTAAAGCATTAACTATCATGTTACAGCATTAACGACCATGTTAACGGTGTAATAGGGCTATAATACTTCAATAAAGTAGGCCTAAATCTTAAGCCTTAGCTCTACAAGTCAAGTGTTATGTATACAGGGTTATGTAAACCAGCCCATATATGTAAATGTATATGTAAATAGACACTGGAATATTTTCCCATATTCAAAAATAACATTATATTACTATAAAAAGACTCACTTGTCAACCCCGTCAGCATACATGTCAACTCAGACACAAAACCTGATGGAGTTGACATCTGGGGGAGTTGACAAAATGGAATATTTTTTCTTATTAATCATGTGTTTTACACTGGAGCCATTTTGTTTTTTTCTCAGTTGCAAGCTACCTCTTTAACCTAAACTTAAATGTCAAATTTAGCCGCCCTCCAGTCAACGAGTGGCTAGTAGCAGCTGACCTGACTGCCTCCTCCGTTTCCTCGCCTTCATTCCCTGCATTCCCGCAGTTCCTTCGATATTCAGCACAACCTCTCCACTCAGCCCGATCACCTGCCATGCTGTGGGCCATCCTGTTGTGCCTGTCACTTCTCCAACTCTGGTCAACAAGTCTGTGGCTACCGGAAAACAACTCCAGGCTTACATCCTCCCCGGCTGGCACGACTCTGAAATATTCCATCTCACAACTATTCAAACTCAACAACTTTTCCACTCCACCATGCATCTCCGCCATCAAAAAACATGGACTGCTACGTCGACCCAGATATATCTACAGAAGCTCACTACGAAAGTTTGTTTACTCGCGGTCTGGTCATTCCATCCCATCCCTCTGGTCAACCAAGTGCACTGTCGCAACCCCAAAACATCATCATCACAACAACCAGCACGTGCGCTCTGCCTGCCTACGCCCCCTGGCCAAAGCACCCCAGCCCGTTCAAATTCAGTCATATCTCAAATTTGCTGTGTTTAACACCCCACCCCCGGATACATATACACGGAAAAACCACGCCAAAATGGGTGTGGTGGTTGAGTAGCCACAGTTCATTGACAAGTGCAATAAACATCCCAGCCTCCTCCTCATTTGAACACCTTGCTTTTAAACTGTCTGGTCCTAAACCTCTGGTTACTGCAATAATTTACTGTCCCCCCAAACCAAACTGCTTTGCTCTCCTGTCTGAATTCCTCACACAACTCAGCGCCATCTCTCCATCAGTTCTGCTACTTGGTGACTTCGACACACCCATAGACTCAACTGACTCCAAAACCTCTACAGAACTCCTGGACATTCTAAACTTTTTCAACATCACCCAACACATAGATTTTCCCACCCATTAAAAAGGACACACACTGGACCTGGTCTGCACCTCTGGGGTCTCCATCAGCAACCTGACCACCTCTGATCTCACCATCTCCGACCATCTGGCCATCACCATGGACATCCTTATCCCCACCCCCCTCGTCAAGCAGAAGCGCTCCATAACTTTCCGGCATCTTAAAACCATCCACCCCTCCTCTCTCTCCTCCCTACTGGCTGACACCATCCCTGACTCTGTCCTCATCCAGAATGTTTCACCTACTGACCTGTTCAACACCTACCACAATGCTCTCTGCTCCTGTCTCAATCAGCTCACTCCCATAAAAAACAAATCTGTCTCTTTCACTCACTCCGCCCCCTGGTACACTGGCCATCTCCACCACAGTAGCAATAACCCAAAGACAGTCTTTTCTACCGTAAGCAAACTCCTCAAACCCATGGACACCATCTCCAACTCCTTCACCGTCAGTAGATGTGACTAATTTCTCTCATTCCTCCAAACCAAAATTGACACGATACACAGCCAACTGACCAACGCCTCCACCTCCACCTCCACCCTCCCTGATCCAGAACCTGCCTCCCCTCCAATCACCCATTCTCATCCTTCACTGAAATCACCACATCGGACCTATCTTCCATAGTCACTGGCATGAAAACCTCAACCTGAATCCTGGACCCCATCTCCTCCACCTTAGTGAAGGCCTGTCTCCCCCCACTCACTCCTTTGATCACTAAAGTCATAAACTCCTCTTTGTCCTCTGGCCTCGTCCCCCCTGCCCTCAAACTCGCTGCTGTCATCCCCTTGCTAAAAAAAACCTGGACTCAACCCTAACATTCTCAATAACTACTGGCCCATCTCCACCCTCCATGAACCTTTTCAATCCAGTTTCCACTCCAGACACAGCACTGAAACTGCTCTATTAAAGGTAACCAATGACATTCTCCTCTCTGCCGACTCTGGTTCGCTCTCCATTCTCATCCTCCTTGACCTTAGCGCTGCCTTCGACACCATCAACTTCTCCATCCTCATCACCTAGTCACTCATGGTGTCCCCCAGGGCTCTGTACTTGGTCCCCTGCTTTTCATTATCAACATCCTACCACTTGGACAGATCCTCTGACAACGTGGCCTCGGGTTTCATTGTTACGCAGATGACACCCAGCTCTACCTCTCCACCAAGACTTTCTGCAGCCACCTATTCCATCCTCACCACCTGTCTCACAGACATCAAAACATGGATGCAAAACAACTTTCTCAAACTCAACTGTGACAAATCTGAAATCATCATCATCGGCCCAAACTCCCTTACCCGCTCCACCCAGGACCCTATCATTCCTCCCTCATGTAAACCAGATCACCAAAACAGCCTTTTTCCACCTAAGGAACATTGCCCATCTTCGACCCTCTCTATCCTTCTCTGCTGCTGAAACACTGATTCATGCTTTCACGAAATCCACCTTTTCACTCTTGCTTTTGACCTCTAATCTTCTACCCCCACCCCCCCACTCTTGTCTCACAACTCACATCTTTCTCTTCTTTTTTGCTATTGTTTTACCGTTTGTTTGTAAAGCGTCTTTGAGTAAAAAAAGAAAAAAGCACTATGTAAATGTTATATGTTATTATTATTATTACTTTTTTATTGTTTGATAAGTTAGTGATGCTCTCCTTTCATGTGATATGCATATTTATGCATTTGTAGCAGTTTTAAACACTTTTTTTTTGCCAGTTTGACATTGTGACCTCTTGCTGAGGACAGGCTAAATACATGCATTTTCTGGGTACAGAGCCTGCATTTTAACAAATTCTGCTTAAATATTTTTTAAATTATGAAATTAATGGCATGAGTATACACAATTCCTTTACATGTAACTTTTGAAGTATTTATACTTTACTTTATACTTTATACTTTATACTTTTTTTCACGTTTTGTCCCTGATGTCAAGAATCAGTAACTTACGTTTACAATACTCATATCCATCTGTACCTGAAATGGCCATTTTTGTAATGACTTTATCAATCACCCTTGCTTTGGTTTAAACTGGGGACTGTGGACAGGTTTAAAACCTGTGTGATGTCCCGTGCATTTTGTAGTGGAGTTGAAGCTACAGTGGGCTGTGACAGAGCAGAGTTGCCCATCACCTCTCAGTGTAAACTGTAAATTGATTCTTTTAGCACAAATAAAAAAATTCTGTTGTTGCTGTTGTCACAGGCAGGAAATATTCACACAGGAGGAGACAAATCCAAAGAGAGAGGTAGAGAGAGGAGAGAGGGAGAGAGAGACGAGAGACTTCTACTCTTATCACTGAAGGTCATAGTCAGGATATACCCCAAATGAAACAGGAGTACAAAAAGATGTGGTTTTATTTGTGCCACTTTAAAGGATTTCTCTGCGTTGAAGAACTCAAAATTCACTTGCTTGTCATTATCATATAAAGCGGCTCACCAGCAAAGTGGCCTAGGGCAGCTTGACCTTAGTTCTTATTGATATTTATAGATTTTTTTCCAAAATGGAATGCAGACTTAAAGGTATAACGAGTAGGATTCGTCAGTTGCTGTTTGTAAATGCAACATTCAAGGTACGCACGCGCTGCTGGTGTTCCCACGGGCTTATGATCTGGCAACTGGTAGCTACGTTTTTATAGAGTCCCGCCCTCACAGCCTGCACGTTGTAATTGGCTGGGGACGACACACCACCGTCCAAAGGTTGATGCCCAGAAATGTCCCGAGCACAGCAAAATAAGAAAATCCAGGCAGAGGGCAGGGTCTCTACAGATACAGACACCACCACACACGTCTAGTGGATCATAAGTGATGATTGAGAGGGATTATTTTTGTGTGAGCCTATACATTGTTTTAAGGAAAATCCTACTTGTTATGCCTTTAACATAATGTCTTATCTTTCAGATTGCTCAGAAATATGATGCACAAAAGGAGGAGGAGCTCTGCTTCTGGATTGAAGAAGTAACAGGAATGTCTATTGGAGAGAATTTCCAGAAAGGCTTGAAGGATGGAGTGATCCTCTGCGAGTAAGTGTGTGTGTGTCTGTGTGTGTCTGTGTGTGCAGAAGTGTGTGAGCTTTGCAGTCAATGCTATAGGGAATGCTGACACAGCAAAATTTAGCAACAGGTCTAACGTCTGTGATGGCGTTAGACTTAGAATCATAGACTATGTCTATGTCTTAGAATCATAGACTATAAAAGAAGTGGACGTAGCCACCGTGATGTCACCCACTGGTTTGTGGACTACCGTTCTGAAGCCTTGAGTTTGGCATTTTGGCCGTTGCTATCTTGATTTTTTGGAGCCAGAAGTGACCACATTTGGACGAGAGGGTGGAGCTGCCAGTTCTGTGAGCCAATGGGGTTTGAGCATGAGTTGTAGGGTTCCGTTGTATGAAGTAGGCTATGTAAACCTATTTTAGGGCGAGAAATAAGCAACCCAGTTGCTGAATCTTCACTGATATTAGATCTACAAGGCCTCATTTAAAAAGTTTGTTCCGACTTTTGTAAGGCGAGGGCACTACTGCACTGCACTTCCACTGGGGAGGACCGCTAAGTTATCAGCTAACACTAACGCTAGCTAGCTAACCTGGTTAGAAAGGTGCATCCGTAATTCACTTAACTGTGATATTAATTGGGATGCTAATTTTGGCTAGCGAGAAACAGGCTTAAACAACATGTACTTACCGGAAAAAAAATGAACAGCCGACTCTTTAGAGTGTCATTTAGTGCAGCGTAACGCTGGACAATCCTGACAGCTGTGGTAGTGACCTGTCAATCGCAAGGTAGTCCCGCCCTAAAGCATACGCTGCTTTATCATCTATTTTACTCTACATGGGACCATAATGTACTAAATGAACAACATGCTGTACTGAAGAGCACTTGAAACTAGCGATTGAGACCATAAACTCATTAGGAAGCTGTTTACTGAGGTAATACCCTAAATCAAGTGAGAAGTAGGCTCATTTTCTCACAGACTTGTATACAATCGGACTTCATTTTGGAAACAGTGGAGTTGCCCCCTGCTGGCCATTAGAAAGAACGTTGGTTTAAAGCAGTTCCGCATTGGCTTCACTTTTCAGACCTGGAAGCTATGTCCACTTATTTTATACAGTCTATGCTTAGAATGTATCCTCCATAGTTAACAGATTATATTATTATGTTCTGATACATACATTTCCTTCCTCTCTTAGGCTGATTAATAAGCTGCAACCTGGTTCAGTAAAGAAAATTAACCTTTCACAGCTGAACTGGCACAAGGTAAGACCCGTTCTGACGTGGAAACTATCGAAAGCCAAAAGGATCACATGACACCTGGTTTCTTTGCCACCACCAGCGCCTGGTGGCGACTTAATAAACGCCTGGTGGTGCTTAATAAATGCCTGGTTGCCGCGAAGAAACCAGGCGTCATGTTATCCTTTTGGCTTTCCATAGGAAAACAGTGCAGGACTTTCACATCGTCTGCTGATAACAAAAAGTAATTTAAAGAAAACCTCTCAGAAGCTGTGCAGAGTTGTGCTGTTATTGCTTCCTCCTGCTTTTGTTGGAATCCCTTGCCCAGCCCCCATTATTCCTTTTTTTCCTTTTTTCCATTGTACTCTGCAGCTGGAAAACCTTGGGAATTTCATCAAAGCTATCCTGGCATATGGCCTAAAGCCCAATGACATCTTTGAGGCCAATGACCTGTTTGAAAATGGGAACATGACTCAAGTCCAGACCACATTGCTTGCACTGGCCAGCATGGTGAGTGAACACACAGTACAGAGGGTCATTGTCTACACATTTTCAATCGTTATAGGAAACAAATCTAACGTCACATCAGTCCTTTAACCAGCATGTCCTCTCTGTTAGGCAAAGACCAAAGGTATGGACACAAAGATTGATATTGGGGTGAAATATGCAGACAAACAAGCTCGGCATTTTGACAATGAGAAGATCAAGGCTGGTCAGTGTGTCATTGGACTGCAGGTAACTATGACTGATGATTAAGTGGTTCTTAAGGCCAACACATGAACTGATATCTTTAGGCTGATGTCACTGAGAGCTGATGTTTTATTTGTAGCTTTCAATATACTTTATTTAGCAATTTAACATTTTCCCTAGAGAGGTTTATTTCTCCTGCAGTGAAACAATCATGGGGAAACCTCCATTAAAAGCCAGACTAGGGTAATACTTTTACGTTTAGGAGCTCTTTAAAGCAGGACAAACACCCAGTCTATTCAGTGACAGAAATGGGGATACGTTACTGCCTTTCAACAAACTGACATTCATTCATTTAAAATGTTGACGGTTCATTTTAGGGTTATTTTAAACAAGTTACACTGATATGTGATTGGATTTGGTGAGATCCTGTCACTGGCCTTTTGTCCTCAGATGGGTACAAACAAGTGTGCGAGTCAGGCTGGAATGACTGCTTATGGAACCAGGAGACATCTGTATGATCCAAAGACTCAGACTGACAAACCCTATGACCAGACCACCATCAGCCTGCAGATGGGAACCAACAAAGGAGCCAGCCAAGTTAAAACCCACTCCTCTTTTAATGTTGCTCTTATTGGATCTTTTTATTTTCTACAAATCCCTAGAGGAGACCAGAATCAACAATTTAATGCTTAATATGACCAACACATATTTTCTATATATCCAAAGCCTGATGTTGAAATGATAAAGCCACGTTCTTCATCCTGGAACATGGCAGTGCAGTGTTTATACTGGGTCATTTCATCCTGCCTTGATCGTTAAAAATGGCAGTACTGCCAGTACTTGCATATAGTATAAAGCTGATTTAACCTGGTGAAACAGCCATATCTGGGGCATTGTTTAAAATGTCAGTTCACCCAAATTATCTGGTGGTATCTATTCCTGCGAACAGTTTTATTTGTCCAGGTTTTGAGATATCTGTCTCTGAGATTTCTGCCTCCACCCCAATACAATTTAGTTGAGTGGAATTTAGTTTGTGCTGATCATAGCATTTAAAAATTACATATAGGAATTCATCAAACCACACCTCTTTCCAGAAATAATGTCCCTGTTGCTGGATACTCCACATAACATGCTATTGACAGTTTTTATAGGGACTAATGAAAACTGTTCCTTGGATTATCTAGAGTAACCGAGTATTCATACCGAAATCAGCCCTGCGTTAAAACAACACAGATGCGTGGAGGCGTGTTGAAATACATGAAATACGATGCACAAAGTCCAGTTGGAGTAACTGACCCATGAATATGAAGGCTTATCAGATCCCAAAACACTACACAGAGGTTTATAATACCCTCAATCAGGAATTTGTAACTCTAGAAAGTTATTTCCACAAAAAATATTTTAACTATCGTCAAGAGCCGTAGAAATACTTTGTTCGGATACATACTAATCTACCAAGAATTTGCTCTTGCATGTATGTATGTGATTGGCCACTGCAGCGACTTGCCGGATGATGTTGTGTTGCGTTGCAGCAAAAGTTGAGCCAGTTTCAAGGTTGATGGCAGACAGCCCTGGGTTTTTTTTTGCCAGAGCCCCCTGTATTGGCTCCTGCCCTTCAACAGACTGGCCTCATTCAAATGAATGAGATGGTTGTGTTTTCACACAGAGCCAAAGTCGGCCTGAACGTGGCCAAGCAAGGACACTGTTCTAGGAAAATTCCGTTAAAATTTTTTAATGTGATTTTTCAAAGTTGTGCGCAGCACAAACTATATTCCATTCACATATCTTGTATTGGGTTCATGGCAGAAATTTCAGAGACAGATATCTCTAAACTTGGACACATAAAACTGGTTTCATAGGTACATATCAGTAGAGGGAAGTGAGGAAATGTTGTTACGATTTACAATGCTTATCATGGTATAATTTTTTCTAAAGGTTTGGAATAATGTGACATTACCCCCCCCCAATCTTTTTTTAATCACTAACCTAGATCGATGTCAATGACAGATAATCCATCATTGATGAATAGTGAAGATTCCTAGTGGGAGCTTTCTTTAAATGCATTTATCTACAATAATTTGTCCAATTAAAACAGAGCATTCAATACAAGGTGAATATAAGTATACTACCTCTATCGCGTTGTAAAGTTTCTGCTGCATTGTGGTTTCCTGCAGGCGGGCATGTCAGCCCCTGGTACCCGCAGGGACATCTATGACCAGAAGGTGGCACTGCAGCCACTGGACAACTCCACCATCTCCCTCCAGATGGGCACCAACAAGGTGGCGTCTCAGAGGGGTATGAGTGTGTATGGTCTGGGTCGACAGGTCTACGACCCCAAGTACTGTGCCCCCCCAACAGAGCCAGTCATCCACACTAACGGCAGCCAGGGCACCGGGACCAACGGCTCAGAGATCAGCGACAGTGACTATCAGGCTGAGTTCCAGGAGGATGAGTACCACAGAGGTTACCATGACGATTACAGCTCCCATTACAACGATCAGGGTATTGACTATTAGTGGAGACCTCCACCTCCAGAGCAGTATTATTGAGTTTATTTTATCAACTTCACAATAGGGTCTTTTGCTCTCTAGTCTTTTTCTTCTCTTGAAGCATAAAATGAAGTGTTGCCTTGAGTTCTTTGCTTTTTCACCTAGACTCTATGATCTGAGCAGCAAAGATTGTAAGAAGTTTTAGTAGCATAGAATAATGAGATACAGAGACACAGTGATTTTTTTTTTTTTTGTTTGTTTAAGGTTAAGAGCATTCTTTTTAATTCCCACTTTTTAAAACATGTCTTAATGATGGAACACTGGAGTGGTGATAACTTTGTGGACTCAACAATAGGCTGATTTATGTGCCTATCTCCCCCCTGTGTTCTGTCTGTATTCATACACCCAGCCACAGTTTGTAATACTGGTATTCCATTTTTTTTTTTTTACTACATTTAATCACTAGATTCAAGAGCATGATGGCTGTTCAGATAGTGCAGATAGTGCACCAAACCTAAGCTGACTCTATTTTACAGTTAGGCTTCTTTGTTCCATCACATGACATATATTTTCATATTCTTCCCCTTGTATTCCCAAACTGTATTTATTGCGGTGACTCTCATTGTAAAACAGTCCACTGTTTATATGGTTCGTAAAGAAAATGGTATGTTATAAATAAAGCCTTAAATTGTTCTGGAAGCCTGTCTGCACACTATTGTTACAAGCATATCACATGCCCAGCCATATTGGACGAAGGTGCAGTTACATTTATTGCTATAGTTTCAGAGTGTTGACATATACAGTAAGAACATCTAAAGTCATGTCATGCTGCATTCCTTATGGAGTGGAAAGATTGATGCTCTGAGACGGGAGGGTGTCGTTCTGAGGTTTAAGTGTTCCAGTGGTTAATTCATAGTAACCAGCAGTAATGTGGAGGCTGGTAAAAAAAAACTGTAAATAGCACCCACACTCATATTTCTACAAACAACAAGGGAATCAAATGTATCATCTCTAATTTTAACGAAGTGAAATATAGATATCATATAATGGCTAACTCAGTTTTAAAGGGTGATTTTGTTTATCATGAGAAAGGCTTAAAGGATATGTCTGGTGATATTCTATAACTTTCCTACCAACAGTGAAAAGATCCTACCAACAAGCATTGTCCATGTATCCAAAGTCTGATACATCTTATTCCATTACCTCCATAAATAGAGTATTTTATTAATCCCAAAGACAAATCAGTGTTACAGCAGCCAACTCACATAAAACACAAAAAACAAGAGGTAAGTCATACATAAAATACAATAAAAATATTCAAAAACTAACTCATAACTAAATTAGAATGAAATAAAAAAATCAGAATAAAGACTAAAGACTAACTTTAATATGTATTGAATTTACTGTGCACTGTACAATGATCGTGCCCAGTAATACACTGTGCATTAGTAAAGCAACTCAAGTATGCTGTACAGTAAGGTGCAGGGTTGTCCTTGGATATTAGAATATAATTAGGCTAACTACACAGAATATATTTACCCACAGGTGGAGGTCTGTTGTGTAATAGTCTGGAGTTACTAGCATAATAGAAAAGGACCTTGTGATAATAATTGTACTTGAGAATACTTAACCGTATGTATATACACCTGTGTACCAATGGTTATCTAGAGGGCCTGAAAAGTGCAAGAGGTCTTTCCCACACTGTGCAACGGCTGTTGAGTCTGTAGGATAATAGATGCAACAAGTGAATGTAATTAATAAATATATAAGACCAGGTGAGCATTTATCCTTGTTATGTAGAGCTCCACTGTTGTCCAAACACTATTGCACTGGATGACATGTTCCTTCATTACCATGAACACACACACTGTAATATATTTTGACTAGACCAAAATTTGTGTTTGTTCACAGAAATTGTGAAATCTAAGAGGAAGATTGTCAAGAAAATATTTGCAGCACATTCATGACAATGAACTCTTTCCATTTTGGACACTCCATGAATTTTCCTCTTGTGCCACCCAAAACGTCTCCTTAAATGACACAAATGATATCTCCTAGATACACAGCAAATTGACATGAAATTAGGTGAGCACATTTATGTTCCCAGGGCTATTAACCATTTTGATTTTAATGACCCCATCTCATTACCTCTACTTCCACCTGTGGAATAAAAACTATTATTTCCAGTCCAATTCTGTGGCTGATTCAGATGAGTTTTATTCACTGCGCAGTGGAGACAGAAGGTTACAAGATGATTGCAAGATTCTGAATGTGAATGAATGAAAGAATGTGTTTCTGGCCAGGATTATATACAGATTCACAGGAAACAACAGGCTAAACAAAAGGTATGGGCTGGGCTAAGCTGAGTCTATGAAGAAGAAATAAAAAGACATTGAAACTATCAGCACTCATGATGTCTGTACGTCAGTGTTGTAATGACAAAAGGGCCAAAGGTGGAAAGCTGGGCTTCTCCTCACAACAAAGCAAAAGGTTTCACTCACAAGGATCTGTTAATCAATGCTAATTAGAGGGAAGGCATACAGAAAAGGCAGGGAACACTATTGAAAAACAGAAGACAATATTAAAATAAAATAAAACTATGCGGTAATACATTTTCTTCTACACACCCTAATAGATGTTTAACCCTAATTCTGGTAAGGCTGTGAGGAATGTCAAATTTGTATGTTATTGGTTACTTATCTGGTTACTAACCCTAAC
Organism: Oplegnathus fasciatus; assembly: GCA_003416845.1. NCBI lineage: Eukaryota > Metazoa > Chordata > Actinopteri > Centrarchiformes > Oplegnathidae > Oplegnathus > Oplegnathus fasciatus. The sequence continues at coordinate 75,632 of NTHP01000528.1, forward strand.
ACTACAATGTTCTCAGTGCATAGTTGAAGTAATGGTTAAAACGGGACTATTAATGTCAGTGTCATCATATTCTTTTATTTCTTTGTTCACATTAGTTCAAATTAAAAACAGACTCTTTGAAGTAGAGTAAGATCATTTCCTAGTGCCTCTGCTCTGAACACAGTTCAGTTTTAAAGTCGTTTCCACTTAACTATGTAATAAACGTGTCAGCCTCTATTGATAGTCTTTTGTTTTGTTGTATAATTCTCACTGTTGAATACATCTCAGTGGTCTTGCACAAGATAAATTTGACCATCTCAGTCATGATATCACTGTACAAATCACTGATGTAAAGTACCACATCTCAATGGTACTGAATGTGTATAACAAACCTTTTATAACATCTTACTGTTAGGATTCATTTTCTTGCCTGCTATTTTGTTGGTGCTCCTCAGTAAAACTTATTTGTGCACCATGCTGAGAAGAATTCATGAAAACACAATTGCTATTCACAGTTAGGCATGCTAATGTGTTGATGACAAACTGCAAATCACTGACATCTGAGCTGCAATGAAGTGATTTGATGGCACTGGACCTTGTGTTTCAAGTCTTCCCTCAGAGGAAGTTGAAGAGATTTTTTGGAAAGCAGCTGTTTGAGCCTCTCTCCCAGGATTTTCTGGAAATGGACAAAAGCTCACTGAGTGAAGAATGAGGTCCACCAACTTGGCAAAACAAACATTACAGCAGGATACAAGCTGTTCACAAGCTTTAAGAGTAACTGAGATGAAAACAGTAAATTGAATTTACATTAAACTAAAGGAAGCTGTTCATCATGGTGCAATCAAAAGACTGAACAAAAACTCAATTTGACATATGCTGCATTCCAGACATGTTGGAAAGTCAGACATTCTAACTTTCCGTTAGGAAAAATCCAGTGGAATGGCCAAGTAGACACTCAGGTCAGATTTCAATCCAGAATTTTCCAAGATGCAGTTACTGTATGGACATGTTGTCAACATGGCAGCTCGCAATGGATACACTGTTTAGAATTACTAACATGTTGAGAACCCTCAAAATACACTTTGGGTTGCTGAAGTTGGAAATTGAATGTTGTTTTAAACAGTTTTGAAGTAATGTGTTGCTGAAAATCAAACTCAAAGTTACAGAAACAGTATACAGTAAATGTATAACAGTACAGTATATTATTCAAGTGCAAATGAAAATTTATTGCTGTATTCCATTAGATTTCTTTAACTTTTTGGGTTTTTGGCGCTACTGATTGTAAGTTCAAAACAAAACAAGAGAGACAGTTTCAGAAAGTTTTGTTTTGACCTAACAATCAGTAGTGAGTGACATACAGGAGCTGATGCAATTTTTAGTCAATACAGCTGAAAGCTGTGATAGAGGTTGCTAGAAGCAGTTAACGTAACTGATCAAAGAACTACGCAGAAGTTATCTCTTTAGTATGGAGGGTGAAACCATTACTATTGTTTGCACAATGTTTTAGTGCCTTTATGCATAAGTGCAATATTACATTCCAGGAAATGCCAAGAGTAGTTGTAATTTAAGTTACTATTACTTCGGGTGAGGGTGTGTTTATTTTGGGAAATTTTGGCTTGCATTCCATTTGGGGGGGATTGCTTCTGCCAGGGGTGGTGTGGTGGAGGGTTCCAATGTTCTGTCCTATAAGTGTTGCATGTCCTTTTGGACTTTGTTTGCTTATTTCTGTTAGTTTGTTGTTTTCTTTTTTCTTTCTTTTTGGCTGCTTTTTCTATGGCCACACCTTGCCATATATCACCTATAATTGGCCCTTATGACTGCCCAATATAGCGCCAGTGTCTAAAGGGGAGATATTCAATTTTCTAGTCTCAACTGTAAAGGTTTGAACAACCCTATCAAACTTAGTAAGATCTCGCAATTTCTACATCACCTGGGAGCCCAAATTATCTACTTACAAGAAACTCATCTTAAATCTCCTGACCAAATTAGATTGAAGAGAGGTTGGATACGGCAGATCTGTCCCTTTCCTTTTTCTACTAAATCAAGGAGGGTAGCCATTCTGTTGCATAAATCAGTTCCTTTTCTTTCTCTATTTCGGATCCTCATGGTAGATTTGTTATTGTTATAGGTCAAGTTCACAATGTAAATATAGTTCTAGCGAACATTTATGCCCCCAACTGGGATGATGATGCCTTTTTGAAGTAAATTGGAACAGTTTACTTCCAGAAATTGGAACAGTTTACTTCTAGAAATTAGAACAGTTTACTTCTAGAAATTGAACACAGCTCCTCTGCGAAGCATGGTTTGATACAATGTAAAGTGGCGCACCGCACTTACTTTACCAAGGCCCGCCTATCTAAGACTTACAAGGATGTCTCCCAATCTGTGACAGATGTCATCAGGCCCCTGCCAACCTTGTATGTTCTGGCTCCGTCCATCTTTGTTTAACTTCTGGACAATGATTTTTAATACTTTGTCTGAAATACTGGGCTGAATGCTTGACCCTAACCCTTTCAGTGCTCTCTTTGGGGTGTCACCCTCTTTCTCTTTATCCCAGAAGAATGTAATCACCTTCACCACTTTGGAGAAAATAAGACTGTCTCTCCAAGGAAGGTCCAGTGCATTTGTCAAGGTCTGGGGCCCCTTTCTCAAGTACATCAAGAATACTAACTTTTCAGATATTCCAACTTAATAAATTAATTGTGGAGGGGTAAGGTGTGGCAATGTGTGTTTATTGGTTTGTTTTTGTTTTTGTATTTTTGTTTTGTTTTGTTTTGTTTCAGTGAGGTACAACATTAATGTGCTGTTGAACATGCTCATTATTATGTGTTTTCATTGTTTTCCAGTTTGCTTGTTTCCCTGCTGGTATGTGTGTGTGTGTGTTATTGTTCCAGGTCTAACGGGTTCGGTGCTCACTACTTTATAAAAATGCTTTATATAATGTTCCTTTTAGGAACATTATGACAGGCAATTGTTTTTGAACAAATGTTGTATAATCCTGCAAAACCCAATAAAAAAGACTGAAAAAAGAAAAAGAACTATGCCGATTTACAGGTCAACTTACAACAACCTGTACAACTGCATCAATCTCATCCACGCTTGTTGGCATTTTCATGGCCATTTTTCTGTCACTATATTAAGACAGTTTCAAAAAGAATGCTTGAATCTGTACAGGCCAAGATATTCTGACTTTTAGTCCCTAGTATGGGTCAAGTTCCAAAAATACTGGATCCCACATTTCCCATAATGTATCTTTCATTAAATCCTATTGGCAAATGTCCACGTCTTTCTAACTCTACACCTTTAATTACTAACGCAGGCTTTGTGTTTTAAATTTGTAGTTTCCAATGGTAAAGTTTCTGTGTGTAACAATTTACATATATTAATCGTTTTTTAATCGTTTTTTATTGCCAATGTGCGAGCGGACTGCAACGTAACTTAAAAAATGAGACCTTCCCCGACTTTCTCGGTTGCCTGCAACAGCCTGTAGACAGATATCTATGTACTTGAGACGCTTTTTCGGGGAAAATGGAACGGATGTGACATTATGCACGCTCCTAGAACCCGTTCTCAGTCCAAACTCGTCACATATGGACCCTTGGTCTGGACCCCTTGGCGTCAGTTTTTAACGTATTGGTCATTTTTCACATTTTTTTAACATGCAGTGTAGTCTGACTTCTATACATAAATAATTTTAAAGTTACACAATATGTAGATATTGATAATAATAAATGATAGATATATATAATAACATTGCTGCCATATTTATGCCTAATTTAGATAATGAAGTATGGCAACACATCTTATTTATAATATTCTGTCTAGTTCACTAACCGATCATCCAGCAAATTTAGCTCTGCTGACATTACTGAGCCTCTTGGTGAAAGCTGAGTGCGAGTATGAGGCACCAAAGCGGACAATAGATAAGCGAAAATTGCGTGAGGAAACGGTGATACACACAAGAGAGAGACTGAGTTACTGAGCGAGAGAGGTTGAATTGCATTTTAGTGCGTGAGAGAGAGCGAGTTACTGCGCGAGAGAGACTGAGTTGCTATTACTAGTTACTAGTACCATTATTATTCCACCTGTGGGCGGGCTTGCTTCTGATTGGTTACTGGCTCTGTCATTTTTTTTCCTGCTTTCAAAATAAGAGGTCCCTCTTTGCCTGCAGGTTGACAGCCTCATCTAGTTATGAAAAATATATCAATCTTCGAATAAAATATTAAAGTTGAGTTACCATAAAGCATCATATCTATTTTCAAAATTCAACTAATAAGCTTAGTTTATCCTCAGTTTATTAACAGTGGAATGGAAATAGACGACATACCATCAAAAACTATACTGACCAGCAGGTCAGTATATAGTATATAAGTTATATATGCTATATAGTATATAGTATAAGATCATTATAATTGCATGTTTGCGTATCCTCTTCAACAAACAGCACACAGGTTTTAATTTCAATGAAATACCGCTGCAAATCATTGCATTGTATCATGTGAAATAGAATTACAATGAGTAAGAGGCACTTCATGGCTAAGTTTCAGCTGTTCCACCCCTCATAAGAACTATACGGCCCTTCAAACTCTTGCGTGGGGTAACTCGCTCTCTCTCGCGCACCTTCAACCTCTCTCGCACGGTAACTTGTTCTCTCTTGCACCTTAACAGTCCTTCAACATCTCTGGCATACATTTGTTTCCTCTCGCAATTTTCACTCATCTATTGTCCACTTTGGCGCCTCATATGCGAGCACATGTGCTTGTGCCATTGTTAACAAGCATTTTCTGAATGTTACGTACAGATCCTTTAACGTAGGAGATACAGAGGAAGCTTTCTGTCTTCAGACTCCAAACATATTAATTTATATTGGTACACCAGTGTTTTTCTTCAGGTTCTTCAATGGTTTGTATAGTTTTCATATTGTTAAGCACGTTTGCTGTGTAATGAAACAATGACTGAAGAGCCATGAAGAAGTTTTTTTTAGAGATGGTGTAGTGAGCACCGTGCATCCTTCTGGTTAAATTTACTCCTCCCTCATTGTAATGAGTGGATCAAACAAGCTTGTGTCTGTTCTGTGGCACCCAGGGATTTCAGAAAGTTCAAGACAAAGAGTGAACAGCCAATGGGCCTCATGAGAATGTAACCCCCCCCAACTCGTCTGCTGCTCGGAAATAATCACCGCTTTGTGCAGGACTGCGGAATCCAGGGTGAAAACGCAAGACTCAATTATAGAGAGAGTCCAAAAAAGCATGGTAACCGCAGCAACCACAGAGGGCCCTTAAAGGGAAGGCATAAAAACACAACCAGTCCTACAGGCCTGGCTTGTTGCAAGCAGAAACCAACCCGGTGGTACCCTCCCACGCCACACATGCTGCTAGGGGCCAGAAATCCAATAATGTGGCAGATACTTTAGATAGAAGTATCTAGATAGGAGTATATTTTTCATTGTCCTAGTGGACAGCTACAGCACCGCTCTGCTGCTATGTCTGTGGTGTCAAACCACACACACTGGCTTCACCCACTGCAGAATGACACAGCTGATCATTTTTCTTCATTGTCCATTGACACATGACGAATGCTGCCTGTATTGCAAGTACAAGAGTAGTACAGTCTGTGGAAACACTCAGCCTGAAAGGCCTGGACTTTATTAGCATGGGAATTCCAGCTGCCCCCCTCCCCAGGCTGTAATTCAATGCACTGCTGCACAGGGGAGTAAGAGGGAGGAGGTGTGCAGTCTGAGAGGATGGAGGCTAACGGATGATTTCTGTGAACTGACAGGCCACTGATCACCCCAAGCTACAGCCTGTGCTGGCTGAGACACAGGACGGGAGCCCAGAGTCGTGGGAGAGCACAGACCTTGGCTATATTTCTATGTCAAAGGGAAGACTTTGACACAAAATTGCCTCTCAGTACAGCACAGTAAATAGTTATGACTTGGCATTTGTATGGGAGGAATATTGATTCTGATAAGAAAAAATATGGCACATCTTTTTCACTAAACTGCCGTCCCACTTCAAATCCTACCTACATCTCTATTAACCGCTTTCCACTGCAGGAACCCTGTCCCTGTCACCTACTTTGTTTTTACCACTACTTTGCACTGATGAAAACACATCACATACAGAAATTACAACAATTACCATTCATCTAACTAAAATGGAAGGAGTGTCTGTCTGTCTGTCAATTATCTCGACAACTGTTCAACTGATCGACTTCACGCTTGGCGGGTGTATCGCTGAGAACCCAAGGAAGTGTAGTGTTGAGTGTGAAGTTGTTGGGATGAGCGGTTCTCAAGAAAGCTGCAAGCAGCAATACCAGAGGCCAAGCAATCGGCCAGTTCCAAACAGACACGTGTTGAACGGGCACTGCACGAGTATTATAAATAGTTCATGCCTAAATGTTCAGAAAAAATAAAGACTGTATTTCTTTCATCTCTCAGCTTGCTACATGTGATATCCTAAAAGTTTACGCCATTGTCATGTGAATGCTGACTCAGCATGTACGTTATTGTCCTTTATTCTATTTTTCTATTGTATTCTTTATTATTCTGACCTCTGACTCTGTCTTCCGTTCGTTTTTCGGCTGACTACTTCTACGTACTGTCAGCGACAGGAACCTTTCAACCATTCAAATGTCAAAAAGTTAAACTCTTTAAGGACATTTATGCATGTATTCAGCCTTTTTCTGCCTCTTATATTTTTTAAAATATTACGTTTTTTTCATAATTTCTTATAATGGAACTGAATGAGATCAATTTTCAAATCCTCTTCATCCTACTTGACTTTAACGTTCTGCTACTTCTGCATACTTTCAGCAACAGCTGAAAGCAACTATTAAACTTGTATTCAGCTGTGTGATATCTGTCAGCTTTTCAGGAAATGTATTTGAGCTCTCAGCTCTTTAGGGCTATGCTTTTTTGTGTTGAGCAATGCAGTTCATCTGTCTGATATTAATACAAAGCATTTCTTCTTTCAGCCTTTTCAGGCAATTAATTTCAACTTCCAGGTCTGATAGTATTACAGTTTAGCTTCCAGCTTTCCTAGCAATGTATTTCAGCCCTTAGTTTCCTTAGGTGATGCAGTTCAGCTTCCAACTCTGCCAGTTTTACATTTTACCTTCCAGGTTTTTCAGCACTGCAGTGCAATGCATTTGGGCTTTAAGATTTTTCAGGCAATTCATTTCACGCTTCTGCATTTTCAGCAATTCTTTACAATTTATTTCAGCTGTCAGCATTCACACGCATTTCTGCAGGAAATTCATTTTCTAGTTTAAATAAAGTATTAAATGCAGGATCTATACTTGTACTGGAGTATTTTCAGATCAGTTGATATTCAACTTGTGCAACACAATTACTTGGCACACCTGAGCATCATCAATCAATCACCTACTGCAGTATTTCAACCACGGCTTTTCTCTCAGCCTTCGACAGATTGTACCGTCACCTTCAGTGGTAGCTTATGTCTCAGGCCAACAAGTTTTGCTACTTGTGACTTTGTTTGTTTGTGTTCTCATGTGCTCCAGATCCTTACCTGCCAGCCTGCTCAGCTCATCCAGCCACCTGCTCACCTGCTCACTCTCCGCCGCCATTATCATACCTGACTGTGTAGGAAGAACCCTGGACTGGGCTGAGGCGCTGCTGGGCAATACTGGTACATTTACTATTTCTTTTGAGAGATTTATGGAGGAACTAAAAAGGTTTTTGATCATTCTGTGTGTTCTTGTGATTCTGCTAAAGATCTGTTAAACCTGTCAGGGACAGCGGAGTGTTTAGTGGATTACTCTGTGGAGTTCAGGTTTCTGGAACGGCTGAGTACGGATGGAATAACAAGGCTTTGCATGGGGTGTTTTTACATGGATTGTATGAACAGTTGAAGGATGAATTAGCCACTCATGATAATACTAACTCTCTCGCCATTAAGATAGACAATCGCCTACGGGAGAGACGCCGGGAGAGGGACTACAGATCCCAATCTGCCCTGAGATCTCCGGCCCCGGTTCTCACGAGAACTGCTTCCAACTTCCTGCTTGCTCATGCAGTTCCGCCAGCCCCGCCTCTCAGAGTGTTGAACCCATGCAGATTGGCCGAGCCCGGCTCACTCCCGTAGAGCATCAGAGACGTATTAAGGCCAGTGAGTGCATAAGCTGGAGTTCTTTTTGCCAATCATATTGCCTACAGTCTACTCGCCCACCAGCAGAGGTCCCTGTTACACCTCTCACTGCCTTTCCACTTAATCTAACCTATATCCTTTCTGTTTATCATGATCTAGGGGAAGTCTTCAGTAAAGAGAGAGCCCTCTCTCTCTCTTTACCTCCTCGTCACCCTTATGACTGCGCCATTGAGCTCCTGCCTGACACCACCCTGCCTTCCAGCCGTCTGTATAACCTATCCAGACCTGAGAGAGAGGCCATGGAGACCTATATTAACGATTTATCATTAGACCCTCTAGGAGCTGGCTTCTTCTTCACAGCTAAGAAGGATAAAACCCTCCATCCCTGCACTGACTTCAGAGGTTTGAATAACATTACAGTCAAAAACAAGTATCCATTGCCCCTGATCAGTTCTGTCTTTGAGCCCTTGCAGGGAGCCACAGTTTTCACCAAACTGGACCTGTGGAACGTGCAGATCTGTGAAGGAGATGAGTGGAAGACTGCGTTCAATACCCCGCTCGGCCACTGTGAATACTTGGTCATGCCGTTCAGCCTCACTAACGCCCCTGCAGTCTTCCAGGCCCTCGTCAATGATGTCTTGAGGGATTTCCTGAACCACTTCGTGTTTGTCTACCTAGATGACATCTTGATCTTCTCGCATGACCTGGCTGGACATCAGCGCCACATCTAGCAGGTCCAGCAGAGGCTCATAGAAAACAAGCTGTTTGTGAATGCTGAGAAGTGCGAGTTCCACGTCAGTTCGGTGGGATTCCTGGGATACATTATCGAGAGTGGGTAGGTTAAAAGCGACCCAGAGAAGATCCCAGCCATCGCTGAATGGCCCATCCCCACATCCTGGAAGCTCCTACAATGCTTCCTCGGCTTCGCAAACTTCTACTGCCACTTCATCAGGGACTACAGCCGGGTGGCTGCACCTCTCACTAAACTCACCTCGTCTGCCATCCCGTTCACCTGGACCCCTGAAGCCGACCAAGCATTCACACATCTGAAGGACCGCTTCACCTAAGCTCCCATCCTTGTCCATCCTGACCCTTCCCTCCAGTTCATCGTGGAGGTCAACCCCCAGAAATTGGAGTTGGGGCCATCCTCTCCCAGCACTCTGGTCCAGATCAGAAACTCCACCCCTGTGCTTTCTTCTCTCACCACCTCTCTCCTGCGGAGCACAACTACGATGTAGGCAACCGAGAGCTTCTGAAAGTGAAGCTGGCCCTTGAAGAGTGGAGGCACTGGCTGGAGGGATCCAAGATTCATTTATTGAATGGACTGACCACAAGAACCTCGCCTACATCCAGGCGGCCAAGCGTCTGAACTCTTGCTTGTTTTTTTGGGCACTTCACCCTCACGTACCGCTGAGGTTCCAAGAATATCAAACCTGACGCTCTCTCCCGCCAGTTCTCTTCAGAGGAATCTCCAGCTAGCCCGGATATCATCAGTGGGGTCATGCTTCCCAGTTCTCCTGTTACCCTGGCATTAGTCATACCCTCTCTCTCCTCAAGTGACATTTCTGGTGGTCCACCATGGAAGCTGACACTCGGTCTTTTGTGCTAGCCTGCATTGTGTGTTCCTGGAGCAAGACCTCTCACTGCCCACCTGCTAGGCTGCTTCGTCCCCTGCCCATTCCTGGTCGACCTTGGTCGCACATTGCCCTGGACTTTGTCACTGGATTACGTCCTTCACAAGGCAACACAGTCATCCTCACCATTGTCGACAGTTTTTCCAAGGTGGTTCACTTCATTGCCCTTCCTAAAATCCCCTCCGCTCTTGAAACCGCTGATCTCCTGGTTCTGGCTCCGTGGTATTCCGTCTGACCGACCAAGGCCAACCAAGGCCCTCAGTTCATCTCACAAGTTCGGCGAGAGTTCTGTCAAGCTCTGGGTGCTTCTGTCAGTCTGTCCTCTGGTTTCCAACCCCAAACCAACGGCCAAGCCGAAAGAACCAACCAGGGGTTAGAGACAGCCCTTCGCTGCGTCAGTGCCACAAGTTCCTCCTCTTGGAGCTCCCAGTTGACTTGGGTTGAGTATCCGCATAACTCCCTCTCCTCTTCTGCCACTGCCTTTGAAAGCTCTCTAGGCTATCTACCACCCTTGTTTCTTGCCCAGGAGGGAGAGATTGCTGTGCCTGCTGTCCAGAACCACCTTCAATGCTGTCGCAAGGTGTGGAGAGAGACCCGTGCGGCACTACTCTGAATTACTGACCAGAACAAGTGCATTGCTGACCGCCATCAGACCCCCCCAGATCCCAGGTCTAAAAGTTTGGTTGTCTTCAAAAAATATTCCTCTCAAAACTGACTCTAAGAAACTCTCTCCTCGTTACATTGGCCCATTTAAAATCAAGAGAATCACTAACACAACCTCTGTCAGACTCAAGTTACCCAGGACCTTGAGGATTCACCCATCTTTCCATGTCTCAGTTGAAATCATTGTCTTCCTGCCCTTTGTGTTGTGTCACTGTGTGTATGAATAAGTGTTAGAAAACTTTTCAGGTTTCTCAGTGTGGAAAGAGACTATTGCTAGTTAGAAAGCTTTGAGTGTAGTAGCTTTAACAGTCAGCTGTTTGTTTTCTTGCCTTTCTTCTTCCAGATCTTTCCACTGAGCGCACTCTGCCCCCACCAGCTTTTGCTCAGCAGCTTTTGTTCAGAGATGAACCAAAGTCAGTCTTCAGCTGACTGCTCTAATGGAGCTTACAGTCTGTTGTGTAATCCTTGGCTCACAGAACGACAGGCCTCACACACACACAATTCCATTAATATGCTTATGAGGCCTGTCATTGATAAAAAGCGTTCCTTATCCACAAACTCTCAACTTAAAGACTAAATTTATACTTAACAGAAAATGACCATTTGAAAAGTCTGAAAATGCTCTGAAAAAGGCTCTTTTTTTTCAACATTGCATCATATTACAGTATACCAACAGTAACTGTAAGACTAAAAAATGAGTAGAGCCAACATGAAAAAGCCAAGAAAATTAGTTCAACCAACTTTATTGAAGTGAGCATATCAATTCCATCAGACATGATCAAACTGAGTAAAGACAATTGCTGTGAAAATTGATTTGCATAAACTGCAAAAGTCACATTTTAACATTCACACTCTTCTTTTTGTGTATATTGCATCAAATCTACATTGAGTAATTAGTTAGCATTAACTCAATTCACATTTTAACAAATAAAATGAAACTGAAACACAAATAATGTTGGAAAGACTGTGGGTGGATTTCAGGCAGGCCGCTGCAACAGTCCAACACGGTGCTCTGGCCGGCGGCAAAAGATCAGAATGAAGCTGTAATGTTTAGCAGCAAGGGCAGATATTTCATTTCATTGTTGGGGGGGGACAATAAACAAAAAAATTTCTTAAGAGCAATTCCAAATACAACTGCTCTGCTATAAATTCTACCTTTACGAAGTTTATAATTTTCAGTTTTTGTTGACTTTGTCTGAAATGTGTGAATTCAGTTATTGTTATATATCCTTTAACTGTGACCTCAATGTTAAACATTGAGGTCACAGTTAAAGGAGGTGTTGTACTGGACTACATTATTCCGAGAAGTGTTTCTAATTTTTTGTCCTCCCTATTTACAAACATGAGGGGTCAGAATACTAGAAATCTGAATATAATGCAGTCCAGTACAACAGCACCACTAACTATGACCTCAATGCTGAACATTATAAACTTCGTAACTTCGTAAAGGTAGAATTTATAGCAGAACTGTTCTATTGAATTGCGTTAGATTGTACAGGGTTACCTAATAAAGTGACCACTGAGTGCATAAACGTATGTGGAAACCCTAATTACTACTACAGTGTTTCCTGTGGAAAGTCTGTAACCTCGGTCAAAGATGATTTGTTCAAAGGGAAACCCCCCTCTGTACCATTAAAAATGTTTTAAAAGTTACAGGGGGTTGCTGTTTTTTGGTTTTCAAAAAAAACAACAGACTGAAGAGTCTGAAGAGAATTGTGTTAACTTGTATAATGAACTGAACAATGCATACTACAACCGCGTATTGAGGAGGTGGACCAGATGATTGATCGTGGAATGTTTTGTTTTCTTTTGTGATTTGGCAGCAAAACGTTACCAGCGGAAACAACGGACTATACTGGATAACTGATAGGTAGATAACTTAAGGGTTGTACCAGGGTGTTCAAAGGTGTGTGAGGTTTGGCGGATGGTAGGCAGTGGACCAAACCACTGTGAGGTATATCGGGGGG
>NTHP01000528.1:88314-100714 GCA_003416845.1 Oplegnathus fasciatus
GGGGGGGGTGTCCCTCCTGTAATATCCGCCCATGGTTAGCAGCCGGGAGACATCTATAAAAAACTAGATGTGTTGTTTAGAATGTGAAATACTGGCTAATTATTTGCAAATGTTGTAAAACAGTTTTACTTTTCAGATTATGCTGATTCATTGCATATTTAAATTGTAGTTTTTGTGCTCCATATGGTTCCCCACAATTTGGAGCAATAAAGTAGAACAGAACCAATCAGTACAATCAATAAGTTGATCAAGAGAAAATTAATCTGCTACTATTTTGATAATAAATCTGCCATAGATAATGAAAGGATGGATGTATAAATGAATTAATCTTTTACATAATTTTTAGGCAGAAACTCTAATCATTCTCTTTTTGTAGCTTCTCCAGTAAAGATCTGCTTCTTTTCTGTGTTTCATTGTTTATCGTCATAAGCTGAATATCTTTGGATTTTGGACTATTGGTCTGACAGAACAAGACATCTTGGTTAATTGAGAATCAGCAGATCCTCAAATGCACCAAAGCCTTCTTTAATTTTATTGTGTACAGCTTAGGTCAGGGTTGGTGGTCTGTTGAAACGGGTGAAGCAAATGGAACCATTATTGTTCCCACAGCAAGTCAAAAAGCCTGTTTGGATGTCAGTTGACACATTAATTGAATACCATAGTCAGTAAATATCAGACATGTTGCAGTCAGTCAAATTCTGATGATCATTCACCACCCTATCCACTTAATAGAATTTTTTGTTCAGTGCATTTGTGTTGGTATGCTTTTTTAGATGCGAAGCTTCTCATGGAACTATTAATGGAGTAAGGATGAGGCTGAACATGCCTGAATTTTACACAGTTCACAGAAATCCACTGACATGAATACAATTTGCTGCAATAAATTTCATTGACTTCTACAGCATGAAAAATGTTATGAAAGTAAATTGTTACATTATTGTTGTGTCGTAATGCAATTTAAATTTAAAAGTTGAACCTTGCAATTGAGGAGGCTGCAAGTGACATCATCAATGTTTTAGCCATGTTTTTCTTCAGTGTATGTTCTGCATAGTGTCCAAAAAGTTTGGGCTGGTCCTGTCATTATATGGACTAGTGCAGTGCCCATTCAAAACGTGTCTGTCAACTTCACACTCAACACTGCACTTCCTTGGGTCCTCAGCAATACACTCGCCAGGTGTGAAGTCGATCAGATGAATGGTTGTTGAGATAATCGAAGGACAGACAGACAATGACTCCTTCCATTTATAGTTAGACTAGTGCAGTGCCCGTTCAATACGTTCCTGTTCAGAACGGGCCGATTGCTTGGCCTCCGGTATTGCTGCTTGCAGTTTTCTCGAGAACCACTCATCCAAACAACTTCACATTCAACACTACACTTCCTTGGGTCCTCAGCAATACACCCGCCAAGTGTGAAGTCGATCGGAAGAACGGTTGTCGAGATACTCGAAGGACAGACAGACAGCTAGACTGAGACTCCTTCCATTTATAGTATTTATAGTCTAGTGCAGAGATATGTGAAGGATAGTCATACACATACATACATATAGACAAGCAGATTCCTTCCTTTATACTGTACTTAGATGATACTGCTACAGCACCATCTAATGGCCAAATGGCAACAAATTTATCATGGTCACTCAGTGTGGAAAAGGCCCCAAAGTTACAAGTTAGTGTTATTACTGTTGCCCATGTGGTGCTTCTATATCTAATGCACTGTAAGGTATTTGTTTATTTAGTGCTAGTAATTCTAGTGGGGAGGAGGGGGGCAACCACATGGTGGTGATATATATATTGTAACTGACGTCACGCAGTCAAAAAGCAGTGTGCTGCGACGGGTTGGTCAAGTGATGGACTACGGGTGTGTGGTGCAATAACTTCATTACAAGTGATTTGTGCATCAGTGAAAAAGAGTGAGTGCTTATCCGCTGCATTACTTGTAGTATTGTATTTCCTTGTGTTGATGCAGCTATTGATAACTACTGTTAGCCAATGTGGATGAGAATTCGGAGTTTAGGAGCTTGCCATGTGCTCACTCCGCTAATAATATCCAGTTTCATGGACACTAGTTTATGGCCCTCGGCTCACCTGACTCAGCAAGTCAGATCAAAATATGTCATGTCAAGTTCAAAACCTGTTCATACATTTATTACCTGTTGTTAGTACTGTTATGTGCCAGTGTTAAGTATTGTTACCCGTACTGCGATTGAGGCTTTGCTAACTCGGTAACAGAACATAGCATGCCTGTAGGTTTTCCATATAATCAGTGTTTGGAATGCTGTGATAGTGCAAAAAGGGAGAAATGTAATTGTAGCCATTTGATTACTTACTCTGCTTACAATTATTGGAGTTTAAGAGTAGTCATATTTGTATCACTCCAGAATATTGTTTATATAAGGTTTGGTAATATTATGCATATTACTGTATATGGGTGTAATTAATGTATGTATATGTTATCCTTCATTTAGAGTGTATTTAGTTGTTCTTTCTTTTTATAGAAACCACAACCACAACCAAATATAAGCACCCAGCTGTAAAGTGAAGTAAACAGCATCAATCTCTCAGCTCTTTATTCATGTTCTGGAAATTTGGCCTTAAGTGGTGTTCTGGCCGACACAGTGGGGTGAACTGAGTGTCAAACAAAGAACTAGCACCCAGACTGAGCATATTCTATTTCTCCACTACACTCAGACATATCCACACATGTCCATCAAATGTGGTTGCAATAGCACAAAGCGTTCAGGAGATATGACATTTTTTGTAATATAAGCCCTGCCCACAGCATTTGAGCAAACTTTGAGGGCCAGCTATAGCAAAACTGTATGGAATATTAAAAAAAAAAGTTCTGTACCAAATTTGGTGACACTTGCTCAAAATTTGTAGGAGGAGCAGCGAAAAAACTGATTTGGACAAAATTCAAATTTGTTTCTGAGACTTACAGTTCAAAAGTTACAGGCCAAAACGTAAAATTTGTTCTGATAGCGCCACCATCTGGCCAAATTGCACCAAATTCGACACTGCACTTCCTTGGGTCCTCAGTAATATACCTGCCAAGTGTGAAGTCGATTGGATGAACAGTTGTCGAGATAATTGAAGGACAGACAGAAAGACAGACAGAGATTCCTCACATTTATATTAAGATGTAGAATGGCATGGTGAGTGTATACAACGTAGGGCTTTCAAGCAGCAGGACCAGATGGTATCAGTGGGTGGGTCCTCAAACAATGTGATGACCAACAAGCGCCAGTGTTCACAATGATATTCAACCTGTCCCTGGTTCAGTCTGTCATACCCACGTGCTTCAAGAAGTCCACCATCATTCCTGTGCCCATGAAAACAAGACCAGCCTGCCTGAATGGCTGCTGCCTAGTGGCACTCACCTCTGTAGTAATTAAGTGTTTTGAACGGCTGGTTTACAGATTACATCTGCCCCTCACTACCCAGAACACTGGACCCACTACAGTTTGCCTACCGTCCCAACTGATCAATGAAAGAGCACACATCCTCCACACCACCCTATCCCAACTGGACAAGAGAGGGAGCTATGTGAGATTGCTGTTCATTGACTACAGTTCAGCATTTAACACCATAGTTCCTTCCAGGCTCATCACAAAACTCAAGGATCTGGGATTAAACACCTTGCTGAGCAAGTGGGTCCTTGACTTCCTAACCAGCAGACTCCAGGTGGTGAGGGTGGGCAGACCCACCTCATCCACCCTCATCCTTAGCACTGGAGCTCCCCAGGGCTGCATTTTGAGGCCCCTGCTTTACTCCCTGTACGCATATGACTGTGTAGCCACTTTCGACTCAAACACCATCGTCAAGTTTGCTGACGACACAGCTGAACGTCAGCAAGATTAAGGAGCTGATAGTGGACTTTGGGAAGAAGCAGGGGAGGAACTACACCCCCCTTAACATCAACGGGTCCACAGTGGAGAGGGCGGACATCACTGCCTGGTACGGGAACAGCATCGAACAGGACCTGCAAAGAGTGGTATCATAGGCAGTGCTCTACCCCGCCTAAAAGACATTTACGCCAGGCGGTGTAAGACTAAGGCTAGGAGAATCATTAAGGATCCCAACCACCCAGATAACGGCCTTTTCTCACTGCTGCGGTTGAGAAGAAGATACCGGATACACCAGGCCAGCACTGAGAGGCTCAGGAAGAGCTTCTACCCTCAGGCCACTAGGATCCTAAATGTAAACACTGCCTAAGAATTTTCCTGGGACTGTTTTTTTACTTACTTTATTATTCAAGTTCCTACTGTGGTTAACATTATTGTTTATTGCATATTTCTATTCTTTGTTCCTATTCTATTTTACACTTTTTTTGTCGCATAGTTGGAGGAGCTAACGGTGACACATTTCACTATGACTATACCCTGTATGATTATATGTGACAATTAAAACTTGAACTTGAACTCAAGGCGCTTTACACTACATGCCATTCACCCATTCACACACACAATTATACGCTGATGGCAGTGGCTTCCGTGCAAGGTGCCAACCTGCTCATCAGGATCTAATCTAATGTAATCATTCAGGTGCACACACACACACCGATGGCACACCCTTCGGGAGCAATTTGGGGTTCAGTAGCTTGCCTCAGGCCACTTTGACATCGAACCGCCGACCTTCCAATTAATGAACCCGCTCTACCTCCTGAGCCACAGCGGCCCCTAATTGTTCTAATTGTACTTCTACTTCTTATGAATTAGAAACTGTCTTTCTATGGATGCAGCCAAGATATTGGCAAGTATGATCCTTTCCCATATGTCACAGGGTATTACATGCTGAGGATAGGCTGGAGAAACAGTCATTCAAATCATTCATTCAGTCAAACCACTAGAGTCATTGTTCAAACAAACCTTAAACATTCTGGATAAAAAGCCAATTCAGTATTAGAATAGAATAATAAAGATTAAAATGTCATTGTAAAATGTTTTTTTTACAATTGATAAAACACATTTCTCTATACCGAGTTCTCTTTTTAAAAGCTGTTCAGACAGTTCTTTTTACTGACACGCAGCACAACAGTTAATCTCACATCCAAAATGCACTAATGCAACCAAAACACGTCATACACATCTCAGGATCAACTCTTATACCAGAACACTGACACTTGTCTCCCAACGGTGACACTTTGTCACTCACTGTCACTCTGGGTTATGTTCTGTTTATTCTAAAGCATTCAAAAGATGGATAGTTTTCCTGCATTGTCTCAAGGTTCTGTCTCTGTGTGAGTATGTGTGAGTATGTGTGAGTATGTGTGCGTGTGTGCTCTAAGTTTGAAAGACATACTGTAGTTCACAAAACACCCAGCAGGCTGCAGCCTTTAAAGGACAGAACACAAGACTGAATTTTAAAGGAGGGAAAAGACTAAAATAGAAATGCTGTGAATTGCCTCTGATTAATTTTTTTTCCTCGAGTAAATATCATGCTTTGAAAAATGTTCTCAAAGCCATTAAAAAAACAGAAATTCATCAGTTTGATACAGGAATTTGCTAGAGTAATTTAAACCAGATTTAAGAAGGGTTAGGAGAAATATGCAAAATATATAATTCACGGACACTTTGCTACTGATTCCCTTTAAGGTTAATTCTGTGACTGACTTTGAAGATTGGGTGGTTTTTCGTGAGATCAGCACTTGATGTCTAATGAGCCACATCCTGTTTGAATGCTGTACGTGTCCTCTCAGGGCCTTTTCCCAACCTTACTGTTTGTAACCACAAGTCATGTACATCTTCCTCTAAATATGACCAATGAATTTCTGACTATGTGCAAGATTGGAATGAACTGCATTTACAAATTCTTAGAATAATCCAAATGAAAGAGAATGAAAGAGGAATGGAAGTGTACAATGTTGCCTGAGTAAAAATGAGGCTGTCAAAACGAAACCATTTAGTCTTTTGTCTTATGAGTCACTGAACAATGTCATACATACAGTACAGTCTGAGAGGTAGAACCTTTGGCCTGTTTGTACTGTAGCATTTTCAACTCCTCCTGTGCTGCAGATTTAGCTTATATAGTTATTTCCTTACATGAAGTAACTTTCAGTTTCAGTACCTTCAATCAGTATGACATGGCAATAATCAGTGGTGGAAGGCAATTCAGTGCATTTACTCAGGTGCTATACATACTGTATTTACCTTGAGTATTTCAAAATTCTGTTACTTCTACTCAGCTACATTTCAGAAATATTATTCTACTAGCTACCAGTTACATACAATTACTTCATAAAATATGTAATGATAATAATAATAATAATAATAATAATAATAATAATAATAATAACAACATTTTTTATACAGCACTTAAAAAAATAATTTAATAATTTGGACAACACAAAGAAACAGAGGGAAACGGGATTAACAGACAGGCCACAAAAAGACCTCTAGCTTTTAGCAGAGATCTTAAGTAAGTCATTGAGGTAACAAGACAATTTCAACAGGAATGGTGTTTCAGAGTAAATGCACATGTTAGTTTTCAGTTTCCAGGGGATTCTGTTGCAAAATCTGGGGCTGAATGTGAGTACAAACAGTATGGGCACAAAAGTTCCAATTATATGCTGGAGGCAGACTGTGGAGTGCTTTAAAAATAATGAGTAAAACCTTAAAATCAATTCCAAAATCAATTGAAAGCAAATGCAAAGAGGCTAAATCGAGGGTTATGTGATATCTCTGTGAAAGCATTAATAACTTAATATATAACAAACCAAGCAAGAGAATGATGAAAATGATCGAGTTTTCGAAACAATATGAAGTTGATGAAAAAAACTGGTACTTTGTTACTGTAACATGACAATCAACAGCAAAATGCCTACATTTTTGACACTTGGCTAAAAATAAGGTGCCAGGTAATCAAACTGATCATTAAAATCTGATGAGTTTAATAACCCAGACACGACTATTTCAGATTTTTCTTCATTGAGTTGGCTGAAGTTATTAGACATCAAACAACAGAATATGATCCATTATTGTGGATTTAACTACTCAAAATTTGCTCCAGCTCCATCAACTACAACATTAAAATACTGCTCACACGTTAATGCATCAGCAGGATAATAATAATTCTATTCCATAACATGCATAGAATAGAATAGTAACACTCTGAAAAGGTCCATTCTGCATAATGAGTACTTTTACTTTTGATATTCAAAATAATTTATACTGATATCCATGCATGATAAATCATTCATCAAAAGGTGGATTGTTTCCATGTAAGTCGAAATACTTAAATTTATACCCTTTCACAACTGAATATAACATAATGACTTTGTTGCAAGCATGAAAAGTAAATCATAAGAACTAAAGGGAAGGATACAGGCAGCTTAAGTAAGGTAAAATACATTATTTAATCCTCTGTGACATTTGGATGGATAGCTAACATTATCACAAGCCATACTACCTATCGCCTGTTTGACAGAGAATGCACAGCAAAGTTACAATACTGGCCTACAGTAAGCAGTCATACACCAGCCGACAACAAAATAGCTATGTAAATAATATTTACATTTCCATTCAGTGATAAATAAAATCAAACCACACCAACAGACCATAGCGTAAAACAAGGAACTGTACATAAACAAAACAGGGAAGTTCAAACAAGTTAAGTTCTGGGATATAGGTAAGGAATGAATGCAGCATGAGAACCACATGTACTGTATATGTCTGAAAGGAGGCGTCATCCCTCTTGAATGTGCCTCCCATCACTCTGTATATTCACACGACCATGAAAGGAGATGGCAGCAGTGATGGAGGGAGGAGCACAGTCTACAGCCTGTATCAGAGGCTTTGAACACTTCAACTCATGCTGTTGACTCAGCACAGAGCAAAGTCCTGCAACTCTCAAAGCCGTGACACACTGAAGAGGCCCTTGCTGCTGCACATACTCATAGTATTAATGAGGGGCATGAAGTGGGTCACGGCAAATGTCAGAGTTATAATAACAGAATAACAAAATGTTGTAAAATTACCTTACAGACAGTGTTAAGTTCCCATAACACTCCCTTGCTCTTTTTTTTCTTTCTTTTCATCCCCCACATCCAATGCCATCCGGTAAGTCTGTCTAAAGCACCAATTAAAGCAGCTTTGCTGGTTCCCAGCTCTCCTGTCAGCTGCTGCCAGCTGCATGATCCAGGTCTTTAGTTTTTGTGTTGCTTGGTGCCAGTCACCAAGTTTCTAAAGAATGCAGCAGTGTTGTTAGTTGTCCAGGCTGACTACAGTCAATGTTAATATGTATTAACCATTAATATGAGTCTGAGATAGACAAGAGAAATAAGGAGAATCACAGAGCCACATATGCATCGGTGTTGGCAGGTCATTTTGCCTGGGCTTAAGTCCTGAATGTTTTAAGTATAGCCCCGAATATAATTTTAAATGTCAATCTATGTGAAGCTCAACAAAAAAAACCTATGTGTGTGAATGTGCGATAGTCTTCATAACATAACAGCCTGTCAAAATAAACACATGTCTGTAAACTAACTCTGTGTGTGTGTGTGCGTGCGTGTTGCAACTTGCTGCGGGAAGAGTAGAAGAGAAATGGCAGAGCGTACAGGTCCATGGCAGGTGGAAAAAAATCTTTTTGGAGTTTTCCAAAAGAGAGAATTTCCCATTGATTTATCATATAAAGTACATTTCATCATGATTGTAGGTTCCATAGTAAATAAATGTTTAATGATTGCGGTTGTGAAGTATTCTGTTTCCACTCAATACTAATACTAATTACTAACAACTACTAATATTTTTAACATTACAATTCATAATTCATCTGGACAGTTTTTGAGGTAAACATTTCAATTTTTCAATGACTAAGACATGTACTTTGAATGTAAATAAGGAGCCAGAGTGCATAAAAGCATCAAAACAGAGCTTGTTTATGAAAAAAAAATTCCGGGATTTGAGGACATTGGGAGCTTAACCCGAACTCCCCTACAGAGGTCTGGGCTAAGTCCCCAGTGTCCTCAAACCCTGGAAACACCCCTGCACATATGCAGTATTTACCATGTCATATGAAACAAATATCAAATCTACTGTGACTATGGTGACCAGGGGCTGTGTCATCAGTCACTGTATAGTGTGCCATTTTGTTGTCATTGTCGTTGCACGTAAGTGAGAATTTTCATACCCTATACAGCACACTCAGTGTATTGTAAAAGGTAGTACACCGTCAGTAGTCACTACCACCTGCATCAACAAGACGAGATTGACAAAAATTCTCTCCCAAGAATGAACTTATTTTATAGCCTCAGTTAGTCAGGTCAACCCACGGCACTGGATTTAAATGTGATACTTTAAGTCCCAGTGCAGGGAAAATTTAAAAGCTGAAACAAGAAAAAAACATAAAAACTACAGTGGTTTGAGTGAGTGGTTTGACACACTTTTGCTGTTTATGCTGTTTTAAATCACTGATTTACAATGTCCTGGATTCAGTATAAACATGAATCAAAATCAATAACTTCTTTCATTGTTATCTGTCCATTAACAGCTGACTCTCTGACCAAACAACACATGAAATGAAATAAATGGCATTGTTGGGCCCGCTTTTGCCTTTGTAATGATGTATATCCAAAATGTTTTGGTTTGTACAGTAGAAAGATGAGGAAGAAGCTTGTACCAAAGCCTCACAAGGATGGAAGGATTAAATGTTCAGGTTATGAGAGGTTACGGGCTGTTGATTCTTGCAGTGGAAAAGGGCTAAACATGGCCTTTTGCTACAATTGAGATTAAAGTTGTAAGAAGAATGACAGAGTTAAAAGAATACATTTTATTCTTTATTATTATCAACCAAATATGACACTGCACTGTGATCTTATTAAAGTATACCATCTTTCCAAAAGTTTTTATGTTACGTTATGTCTAAATGGAGCAAGCTTGGCCAAAGACGGTTCCTTGGGAAAGACACACAATAGCCTCTAGTTTAGCTCGAGGAGACAAATGTTATGTGTATTCCCTGGGGAACTACTTTGACTTGGCATCCTGTCCTGTTTTGTTTACGTCCTGTTAGGAAGAGCTAGGCCAAAAAAAGAAACTAACTGGACTTTATAACTATAAAGCCAAGTCAAGAAACAGACGGCAGCTCAGTTCTGAGAGAGTTGGAAAACAACTACAAAAAACAACAAATGACATGAGACTTGAGACTGACATTGGATTCGAGTACAGCTCTCATTCAGGGCCCAGACTGAATATTTTCAGTGAAACACTTAAAAGCATGAGAATCATGATGATCTAAATGTCTGGACCATTTTTGCATCTGGTTCCTCTCTAAACAGTCACAGAACTATTCAAATGACCCCTGAACAACCCAGATAGGGTCTGGACTCTGTTCTGGTCTACAGATCACAGCTCTCAACTTCTATTGTTTTACAGCTCATTTAGTAATCAAACATCTGGAACAATAGACCTGGTTAACTATGCCAGATTACAGGAAATGCTATGTGGAGCTCTCTCGGGGAATGGGGTGGGGTGCTGTGAAGCTCATAGTATCCTCATAGTAGCTCATAGTATCCTGCTAACATGCTGCTGAGACTGTTTGCAAATATTTAAGAAAGTTTATTGACCCTAGCCAAAGGGCAGTCGTGGATAAGAGGCGCTGAATGCTAATAAACATCACGAATAAAGGAGCTCTACTGTGCAATAAAACAGTGTCGTTGCCAAAGCCATGTTTGGACGCTGGATGAAATGTTCCCACGGGCAGGGATGGAAAATTATCAAAATATACTCCTCAATTAAAAGTGCCATAAGGTGAAATCAGCTTCCTCAAAAAAAATCAGTCAAGCCATTTATATGCACTGTAGTAACCTGGTTATTGTAAAATCCATGTATACATGCAGCACATCAGTAAACTGATTTCTCCCCTGGAGATGATTGTTACGATTTCATTCATTATCTGTGTTGGCTTAAAAGTTAACCATCAAGGATCTTTGTTGACCTTGGAAAAAGTAGTTTGACAAAACATTCCTAACTCAAGGTCCACTTATTTGCCTTTTCTGTATCACTTTTCATTCACAACACCAAATCTCTGTGTATTTACACTCCATTTTGCACATTTACATACTATTGTCAAAATTGTTAAATTTGCATTCAAAACCTAAGAAATTAAAGAGATTAAAAAAAAGAAAAGCATAAGCTCCTAATTGGGACACTGAGCACCTATTTTCATTCCTTGATGACCTCTACGAAAGACTTGTGCCAGGTGAGGAAGGGGGGCAGTGAGACAGAATCCAGAAGATTTTGTAAATGTACGGGATGATGTGGCATTTCACCATCTCTTCCAGTCACAGATGGTTTACAGCCCATTCCAGGATGGTGTCACATATCCTTCCACCTTACTCTCCATTCCTCAAGCCCACAGAGGAATTCTTTTCATCATGGAGGTGGAAAGTTTATGACCACCAGCCACATGATCAGATGTCCCTCTTGGATGCAATGAATGCTGGATGTCTGGGCATATCTGCAGGGGATTGCCTGGGATGGAAAAATATTCTTTCCCAGGTGAAGAAAAGACATAAGGTGTGACGTTAATGAGAACTTAGAACGTATCCGTAGCTATCCTATACAAGTATGTATAGCAAATATGTACAGTTTTGTATTGCATTACAGGAATTACTTTCACTTTGTGCACTTAGAATTACTCTATGCAAGCATTTCTGATTAATTTCTGTGACATATACTGTGAGGAAGCACAATCCATGCAGTGAAGAAGTGTCCTTCTTTATTCTCAATATATAATTATTTAATTATATATTTATATATGTTATACACTATATAAAAGACACTTCAATAGTTTTTTATGACCCTGGGTCATATTCGTTTTGATGTAACATATTTCTCTGTCCTATGTGATGAGAAACAGGTGGTGTGTTATGATTGGTACATTCAAATGGATTGCCGCCTCTGGATTGGACCAATGTATGACATCAGCCCTTTTGATCTGACAGCTGACAGCAACCTGGGGCATTCTGACAAAATGTAGCAAAACGTAGGAAAACGTAGCAAAATGTAGCAAAATGTAGGAAAACGTTTATTTAAACGGAAATGGTGGTGCATTGAACACCCTGTTGTGTTACACAAGCGTTGCAACTGTGGCAGCCGAGAAGGCCATCCTTTGCATCGCTGCTGATTGGGTAACTACCATGGTAACACCTCTGACACACCCACCAAACGAGAGAAAATGTACCTCAAAGCACGTTGCATACCGTTTCACACCGTTTTGAGGAAACATGACATTCAACCCGGAAACCGTAGCAAAACAGTGCAAACCATTTTCAGATTGAACATGCCCCTGTTCTCCTTCACCTCTACCACTTCCAACAAGTGGAAGTAGAGTAGTAGTTGACTAACCTTTCTGAAGGTATGTGTGTGTGTGTGTGTATATATAAATATATATATATATATATATATTT
>NTHP01000528.1:101049-117991 GCA_003416845.1 Oplegnathus fasciatus
TTTTCTTTTTTTTTAGAAGAGTTTTTTAGAAGATTAGGCCTTGTCATTTGTTTAAATTTTGTTTTTGTCAGGGAAGTTTAGGGTTTGATTTGTACTGTGCATCTGGCCATTCTTGGAAATGGGAAGAGTGGAGAATCACACAGCATGTTGTGTCTAGGTTCCGCAAGACCGGGGACATAACAAATGATACATATTGTAATGCTAGTCTGTTGTTAGTGGGTTTTTTTAGGTCATTGTGTAATGAGTGACAAAGTGTTACTGTTAGGAGGCAAAAGTTCTCAGTGTTCAGGTACAAGAGTTGTGATGATGTGTATGAAGTGTTTTGGTTGCATTAGTGCATTTTGGATGCTAGATTAGCTGTTGTGCTGTTGTGCTGATCAGTGAACCTCTCCTCCTCAATATATCATTGTAAACATAACTGTACATACACCTACATAAACAGACTGAGACATCCATTATTTTGGAGTACCATGGCTTCGTACACCCGCAACGAGCTCCTAGAATACCGGCGTGGAGCTCCACACATACTGGAGGAGATATGGAAACACTATCATCTCGGCAGGAGAGCCGGTGTGAAGGTCAGAGAGAGGATCGAGAGGGACCGGACATTTAAACCTTTTCTTCCATAGGTCATTATGGGGAACATGAGGTCACTCACCAACAAGACGGATGAACTCACAGCTTTGGTGAAGAGTCAGTGTGCCTACAGAATAGAATAGAATAGAATAAACTTTATCGTCCCAGAGGGGAAATTTGCACAGTGCACAGTGCTACAGTCCGTTGCTTCACATAAAAAACATCACAAAAACACAAAGGAGACATTTGACATTGACAACATGATGGCTTAAGAAGAAACTCTAAGAATTAAAATGCAAAAGTGCTAAGTGCTAAGGTGCTTGTGTATTTATTGCACATTTCTCTATTGCACCAAGGTTTAGCATTAGAGCTCAGCAGCTTGATGGAGGCTGGAACAAACGATAGCTTCAAGCAGTTTGACTTACGCTTTGGCACACGGAGTCTTCTTTCTTTTGGCAAAAGTTCATATCCAGAGAAGAGGAGATGTTGAGAGTTGTTTCATGACTGCCTGCTCATACAGGCTCTGTATAGGCTCATATTCTTTCTTCTCTGTTATTTTCATGCATGCTGATAAGCCTGCTTTTCAATTGCACTGTTAGGTTGCCAAACCATGCTGTAATTCCATATCTAATGATCCTCTCTGCATGATCAGCATGATCTGGCTGCTCACTCCATACAGCCTCAATCATCTTAAAAAGTAAAGTCTCTGCTGCAGTCTATTGCACAGGTTATCAATGTGTGTTTTCCAGCAAAGACGGTTGTCTATGTGGACACCTAAATATTTACATGAGGACACCTGAATGATTGTCTGGTTTTTGATGACCGCTGGCTCATGGTCAGTCACTTGCCTCGGGTCAAAGACCATCTCCTGTGTTTTGGTGACATTTAGAATGAGATGGTTGGTGTCACACCACTTGATGAAAATGTCAATCATGGTACACAGATTGTGCTCAGGGAGTGCTGTTTGCTCTGCTTCATGGAGACATGGCTCAATGGGAATATACTGGACAGTCTGCTTGAACTAGCCAGCTTCACACTAGTAGGAGTGGACAGAGGAACACAGAGCGGTAAGAAACGAGGAGGAGGTCTTGCTGTCGTTGTTAACTCTATTGGTATAATCCCAGACATGTTACTGTGAGGGAATGTATTGCACTCCTGACATTGAACTAATGGCATTAGGATTGAGACCCTACTATCTGCCACGGGAGTATACACACACAATTGTTGTGATTGTTTACATCCCACCATCTGCTGCTGCAGTGAGCGTGAGTAGCGTCACTCACTCAGTCATCACAAGACTTCAAACACAGCACCCCAGGCCCTCATAATGATCAGTGGAGATTTTAATCATGTCTCCCTCTCTCCTGTCCTGACAAACTTTAAGCAATACTGTAGAACGAGAGAGAATAAGATCCTGGACCTCTTCTATGTCAACCTGAAGGGGGCATACAGCTCCTCTACCCTTCCCCCCGTCGGAGAATCAGACCACATACATACATACATACACCTTGTAGCTACCTACAAGCCACTGGTGAAATAACAGGTGGCCAGCACAAGGACTGCCAAGATTTGGTCTAAGGACCCCAAGGAGACCCTCCAGGAGTGTTTCCATGTCACAGATTGGGAACTGTTCCAGGAGGACTATGGGGATGACAATGTGGGGCTCTCTCATTGCCTTACAGACTACATCCACTTATGTGAGGACACTATTGTCCCATCCAAAAAGGTTCGCTGCTTCTCCAACAATAAACCCTGGATTAACAAGGAGCTGATGTTCAGCTCCCACTTGAGGTCCTGGGTGATGATGGTGCCCAGGATGTGGAAGGACTCCACAGTCGCACAGGGTGATGAGGGCGGGTGGGGCTGGGTTCTTCCTGTAATCCACTACCATCTCCACTGTCTTTAGAGTGTTGAGCTCCAAGTTATTCTGACTGCATCAGATCACCCACAATCAATCTTCCACCTGTAGGTGGACTCATCCCCACCAGAGATGAGGACAGTGTCATCCACAAACTTCCGGAGATTGATGGACCGATGACTGGAGGTGCAGCTGTTTGTGAACAGGGAGAAGAGAGAAGTAGATGGGAAAGGATGCAGCTTTGGGGGGATGCAGATGATCAAGGAGCCAGAGACATGTTTTTCCAGCTTCACATGATTCAAGATTCAAGATCTTTATTGTCATGTGCACAACAATTACATAGAAGCAGTCGTTGGCAATGAAATTCTTAAATCTCAGGCTCCCTCAAACAATGCTCAAAAAATATGTATAAAGAAAATCGCACAAGTAAAAGGAGAACTTCAGATATAAGATATAAAATAAAACATATATAATACTGTTGAGGCAGTGTGAGGGAAATTATGATATTAGAAGTGTTCTTTTGACTTGATTATGCTTCTACGTTAACAAAATATGTGTTTCTTCCTCTCGCTGCAGAGCATATAGCATTGTAATAAAGAGCGGCCGGGGTGCCAGATATTGTGTCTTTGGTATTTAATTGCCTATTCTCACCTGCACTAGACAAGCTGTCTACATGTTTCAGCATCAGAATCATCAGCCTGTTTTTTTACAATCAATCAGAAGATGAGGCTTCTTGTACTGTACACAATTTTTGGGTAACCACGCCCGCCATTCCCTGAGAAGGATTCTGATTAAATTACTGCATTTTTTCAAGAAAAGCTGGTAGCCTGGAGAGAGCATTGGCATTACTGTGTAGCTTGCCTGGACGATGAATGATCTTGTATTGAAAATTGGCAAGCTGTTCTACCCAGCAAGCCAACTGCCCCTCCAAGCCCTGAAAATTATGCAGCCACCACAGAGAATTATGGTTGGTTTGTAAAAATAAACTCTTTTCCTAACAAATAGTGTTTAAAGTGTTTTGTGAAGGTAATCGTGCTCAAAACCTCTTTTTTTGTAGTAGCATAATTGCGTTCTTGTTTTGTAAGGGTCCTTCTAGCATATACAACAACTCACTCCAGTCCTATCTCCTCCTGAGACAATACCACGCAATCCCCACATCACTTGCATCTGTGTCCAAGATGTGGGTCGGAATACACCAACACAGGGGCCGTAATCAGACTAGCCTTGAGTCAATCGAAAGCACCCTGACAGTCCTCACTCCATCTGAAACGCCTCCCTTTCTCTGCGAGCTGATGCAAAGGGCGAGCAATGTCTGCACAACCACAAATGCCTATAGTATGAGGCTAGCCCCATGATGCTCTGAACCTCAGTCTCATTGCTAGGGAGAGGCCATTCCCTAACTGCCGCCATCTTGGCGGGATCTGGCATTACCCCCTTAGCAGAGATGACATGCCCCCTTGGGCAGTGAACTTGCACGGAAAAGAAGTTACACTTCAATGGTTTAACTTTAAGATTGGCCTGCCAGAGTTTTTCGAGTATGCTGTCCAGGTGCACAATTACGTTATCCAAGTAAACCAAGCAAGTAGTCCACTGCAAATCCGCAAGGATTAAGTCCATCAACCTCTGCAATGGGTGCATTGCAAAGCCCACAACTTAGGACAAACAGTTCTTGGCGTGTAATGAAAACAGTTTTGTGACAGTTCTTTGGATCCACCTGCACCTGCCAATAGCCACTCGCCAAATCCTGGGTGGAAAACCAGCAAGCATGACTAAGGCTATCAAGGGCATCATTGATTTTAGTGACATCATTGAGTTTCCTGTTGTCAACACACAACTGAAGTTCACCTTGCTTCTTTTTCACAAGCACAACAGGTGCTGCCCATGGACTATAGGAAGGATGAATTATACCACTGGCAAGCATTTGTTTTACGTGTCAGTCACTTTTTATTGTAAGTGGAGGGGGACCCTTCGTGGGTGCATTTTAACAGGCTTAGCATCCCCAATGTCAATCTCATGTAGGTCAAGTGAGTCCTACCTAAATCAGTCTCCCCCTGACTAAACACAGAGATGTTCTGGTGCAGTAGCTGTCTAACCACTTTCAGTTCCCTGGGAGAAAAGTCTTCCTCTTCCACCCCAAACTGTCTCATAAGCGTGTCCAAATGTCCAACTGTGTCCAACTGTCCAAGGGTCTAAGCTCATTCACATCACAATACTGTGGATCATTGTTACAATACAATGAGCAGTGCCTATCACACCATCCCCCACACCGCACTGGGACACTACACAAACCCCCGCAAAGGAGTTGGACCAGACTCTGTCTCTCCTTCCACCCTGAAGCACTATGCTGATGAGCTGTCTCCAGAATTCCCAGACATCTGTAACATGACAGAAACATGCCATGTGCTAGCCTGCTTCAAAACCTCCACCATCATCCCCAACCCCGAAAAACTAAGGACCACAGGACTTAATGACAACAGACCCACTGCCCTGACCTCTGTGGTAATGAAGTCATTTGTGCTGTCCCACCTCAAAGCAATGACTGACCCACTCCTGGACCCCCTGCAGTTCACCTACAGAGCCAACAGGTCTGTAGCCGATACAGTAAACATGGCCCTTCATTTGATTCTCCAGCACCTGGACTCTTCAGGAACCTATGCCAGGATCCTGTTCAATTTTGGCTCCACCTTTAACACCATCATCCCGGCTCTGCTGCAGGACAAGCTCTCCCAGCTGAATGTGCCAGACTCCACCTGCAGGTGGATCACAGGAGGCAGGAATCTGGGGAAACACGTCTCAGACTCCATGGTCATCAGTGACGGATTCCCTCAAGGCTGGGTCCTTTCCTTTTTATTCTTCTCCCTGTTCACAAACAGCTTCACTTCCAGTCATCAACTCATCAAGCCTCTGAAGCTTCCGAATGACACCACCCTCATTGGGCTTATCTCTGGTGGGGACGAGCCCACCTACAGGTGTGAGATTTGACAATGTGGTGACCTGAAGCAGACAAAATAACTTGAAACTCAACGCTTTAAAGACAGTTGTGGATTTCAGCAAATTCCTTGTATGTGAAAACCTACTTGGCAATAAACCTGATTCTGATTGTCTGATTTTCTGAATCTGAAATAAAGATTGATCAGGCAATCCAAAAAAAAGTGCAAAATGTAAATTAAAAATCTGCAGGTGGTTCAACAAGTGTCTTATTCAGACCTGCAGGCCTCCATCTCCAAATCAGAGGTAAGAGCAGCGTTTAGTTGGAGCAATGAGCATAGAGGAATGCACTAATGTTACAACTAAATATCCAACAACAAAGCTCCCATATCTCAAATCACCATTATAACTTCCTTGTCCTTCCCTGCCACTGCCACCTTCCTTGCCAACTTCCCTGCCACTGCAGCACTGATAACCTCAGGTCAATAAGATGGCCAGACACTTCCATTCAGACATATTAAAACTGATGAGAAGATATGCTGAAAAAGGAAACCAGATACATTTAAGAGGATCTGTTGTTCTACTAATGGATATAACCTAATGATTCTGAAAGAATAATATTACCAACAATTACAATATACAACTATTAATGATCAACAGTTTTGTATTTTGAATAAAACTTAAAATCCTGAGAATCCCAGGAAAAGACTGAAATATTCCAGGGAAGTAGTAACTTCAAAATCAGAGGAAAATTTTCAACCTCACTACAGGCCAGTGTCTGCTATAAGTGAGGCCCTTATGGGTAAACCTTTGGGTTAAACATAGGACACCATAGACTAATCCTATGGGTCCTGAAATATATAAACATTCCTCTTTCAAGCCACACTGATTTCAGCTCTCATTTCAACATTTATGTTGCCAAAGAAAACAAATTAGTTGAAATCACTGGAGAATAAAGGCAAGGCTACAAATGTGTCATCTTCCCATTATCATCATTACATCATCATCACAGATTTTGATACTAAAAAAGTCTTTTTTCTGGTGGAATAGAAGGATTTCAGTGGAAATGCTGTTCCTCTTTATGTTTAAAGCAGAATTTACATGAAGTCGAAAAGCTCACGGCCTGTTACTGTATGTCACTGCCTGGGCATGTAAAGGAACCACAACATCCCTGAAACAGACTCTGTTTTGTGCCAATCTCACTTACATGAAACATTTTCCATCTGGAGCCCCAGTGTGTAGTTTAATTACTCTTACAGATACATGGAATTTTACAGTTCTGGTGGTCTATAAACAAAAGGAGCTTACAGCAAACACACTTTGAAGTGGTAAATAAAGAGGCGGTTTAAGTAGAAGTCAAGTTTATTTGTACAGCTGATGTATAGTCAGTCTGCACTCTGAAGAAGACAAGGAAAAGACATTAATGGAAAGCTATACAGATGATGAGTCATTGACATGCAACCAGAAAATGTAATTCTCTGACAAATTAATAACAGTGAACCTCAGAAAATAAAAGACTCCTTCCTGTGTGTAATTTATCAAACAACCAGGGTATTATATTCAGCACCACTACTGGTGTCTGTTACGTGTCAGTTTCCACACACCAACCATTTTCTTAGTCATATCCGCTGTGGTATGAGTTCACAGTGGGGCCAAGCAGAAGTGGTTTCACAGCAACTCACAATGTTCCCAAGTCAATGTTCAATAAAGATAACAGATTCAAAGAAACGGTAGAGCAAATATGACACACCCACTGTAAACACTTATAGGTGCTATCTCTGTCTGTATCTGTGCCCTCATAGTCAGTCAGCCATAACAGCGCAGACCTATCTGCATTTAGTTCCAGACTTTGATTTGTGTATTGATATGGTCTCATACAGTACGGGGGCAGACAAACCTATACCTCAGTCTGGAAAATGATTTTTCCTGTCCCTTTAAAATAAAACAGAACATGTGCTCACCCTTGACCTACACACCAAGATGCTGTCAAATATAATATCCTCTTTAACAGTTACAATTTAAGTTTAGGATTAGTGTTGACTGAGACATTTACAACTTGCAAGAGATTTGGGAGGACAGACAATAATGTCACTGATCATCAGTGAGTCCTGTTCTGTGGGTCGCAGCCAATTTCCAGCAAGATGTGCATGCTTTGGCAGCTGTTGATGACATTGCTACTGGGATACCCTGATGACTGTGCTGGCCTCAAATGAAGAGGCGGTCTAAACATCAGGCAAACATAGTCTATTGCTTTAGGCCCCATGAGCAAAAAGGGGCCCACACATACATTTTTCCAAGAATATCTGCTTTTTTTGTATTCATTTAAAATATATCTATTAACAGCCCTCATTTTCTAACATGTATAGTATTACTGCAAATTCTTCATTCCTGCGTCATGTTTGAGTTAATATAGGTTAACAAATAGACACATACAGAAACTAAACCAAAAACCCTCAGAGATGAGGGTTATCATTCATTCTCTATCACCGTTCTAAACAAAAAGAATCATACCTGCAGCACACCAACGTATCTCCTTCCTCCTGCTCTCTATATACATATACATACATCTCTCTATAAGACCCACCTTCTTGAAGCTTGGCAACGAATCAAAACATAAATGACAACCTGTGACCATGCCACTATGGAACACAGCAAAACAACATTCTAAAATCCAGAGGTGTGGAAGTAAGTACATTTACTCAAAACTAGTTTTTAATAATATTTTTCATTATTTGCTACTTGATACTTCTTCTACACTAAATTTCAGTGGGAAATATAACTGTAGTACTTTCCACTTCACTCCAGTAATACCTATTTTGATATTTTACTCTCAAAAATATGATAACAATGTATCGGCCAGGATTCATTTTACTATAAAAATATAACCAACATTTTTTATTATTTTAATTTTACATTGTAAACTCTTAACCTGAAGTATAAATCCCGCTTTAGCAGAGTATGTTTACAGTGTGGTATTGCTATAATTACAGAATGCTTCTTCCACAATTAATATCTAAAACACTACGCTTTCATAAGGAAAATTTCTGGCAGTATTGTAAAGCATATATGATTTATGCATGTTTAACAGGGTGAAACATAAAAAAGGGGGGAAATGAAGTTGTCCATTAAAGGATGCAACTTCAAATTTTTATTACAACAGTCAAATTGAAAGTGAGCGCACCTGAAATGTTACTAATAATCCCTTATTGCACAGGAAAACTGTGAGCACAACTATGTACAGTAGGTCAAAGTCAACATATGCTTCAAATTAAATGACAAAATACATTTATAAGTGCTCTTTAGAAAGAACACGTAGAAGTGTTTTCTGATCTGATGTTCCTATCGATAGGTTTTAAAACCGTTACAAATCACTGTTGGAAAGATACATCTGTTTTATGATGTGACAATGCTACGGTTAAGGTATGCTTAGGTTTAGGAACAAAAACTACTTGGTTAAGGTTAGGGAATGATCATGGTCATGGTTGCAAGAAACCACTGCTGACTGTTGGTATGAAATGAGAAACGAACAGCTGTTAAAGTCCAATGTCCAACGCTTTGTTGACCCATCCATCCACCCATCCACCTCCTCTCTCTGCAGACTTTGAGGCCCTACAACATCACTCTACTTATTTTGTCATTTTACAACACAGGATTGCACAATGAGGATGCTTTCTATTGCTTCTCTGTAAAAATTAACAAGAACTTGGCACAGGAATTTTGCTCTCTTAATTTTCTTTAAGAAATACAGTCAGTTGTGAGCTCTCTTTACCAGGGTGGAGATGTGTGATGTCCATGACAGGTTCTCTGTGATGCTGATTCGGAGGAACCTAAAACTGTTCACTTGCTCCACCTCAGCTCCACTGATGTAGTCAGGGGTGTGTGTCTTTGCCTCTCTTTCCTAAAATCAACGATCAGTTCCTTGTTTTTTCTGACATTGAGCAGTAGCTTGTTCTCTGTGCATCACCGTGCAAGATTGTTAATTTCCTGGCAATATGAAGTCTCATCGTTGTTTGAAATCCAGCCGATGATGGTGGTGTCATCCGCAAACTTCATAACAGAGTTCTCTCCATGTTGGTGATGGCGGACGTGGGTGAACAGCGTGAAGGAGGCTGAGCACACAGCCCTGGGAGGCTCCGGTGTTGAGCACTAGAGTGGAGGAGGGGTGACCGACCAATCCGAACTGTCTGGGGTTTGTTTGTCTGTTTGGGAGGAAGTCCAATATCCAGTTGCAGAGTTTGATATTCTAGTCCAGAGTAATAAGTTTGTCAATCAGTTTGTCAATCAAGTGATTGTGTTGAATGCTGAGCTGAAACCAACAAACAGCATGATGCAGGTGTTGTTATTTTCCAGGTGTGTGAAGACTGAGTGGAGGGCAGTGGAGATGGCATCCTCTGTGGATCTGGTGGCTGTGAATGCAAATTGGTGAGGGTCCAGGCTGACTAAAATGTTGTCTCTGATGTGAACATTATAAAGAGTATGGTCTAGACCTGCTCTACATGTAAAGTGTCATGAGATGACTTTTGTTGTGATTTGGCGCTACATAAATTTATAAAAATTGAATTGAATTGAATGTGCTGGTGAACCAGTTTCTCAAAGCACTTAATCAGAATGTGGGTGAGTGCCACAGGGCGGTGGTCATTTAGACTAGACACTGCAGACTTTTTAGGTACAGGGACAATAGTGGCTGTCTTGAAGCAGGTGTTTCAATGACATCGACTAACTGGTTGGCACATGTTCTTAGTACGTGGCTAGGGATGTTATCAGGCCCGGCAGCTTTGCTCACATTCACTCTCAGAAGGGCTCTTTTCACATCCACTGTGGATACTGACAGTGACCGGTCATCTGGAGGCAGACTACACATGGTAGCAGGTTGCCAAGTGCTTGCTCATGGTGGGAATTGTTGGGTCTCTGTAAATAATATTATAAAGAGTACGGTCTAGACCTGCTCTATATGTAAAGTGTCATGAGATGACTTTTTGTTGTGATCTGGTGCTATATAAATAAAACTGAAATTGAATTGAAATTGAAATGACTTATACCAGGATATGAGATTTTGGTCATATCGCACAGCCCTAATACCCACCCCAGCCACAGCTTGTTCACCCTGCTTCCACCTGGAAAGAAATATAGAAGTATCTGCTGCCGTACCATCAGACTCCGGAGTGGCTTCTTTCCTTAAGCCGTGAGACTTCTAAATTCATCTTCTGCACTCCACCAATATTCATTTTTTTGTTTTTTGTTTGTTTTGTTCTTTGTTTGGTCTATCTTGATTTTTTTGGTGTGTGTAGCATAAAGGGACTACAACTTAAATTTCGTTTATACAACCTTGTGTTGTAAAATAACAATTAAATGAACCCTTGAACCCTTGAACATGATCTAGGGTATTGCTTCCCCTCCCCAGGTGGGGGTGTGGATATGCTGGTGGAATTTAGGTAACACAGTTCTGAGGTCTGTTTGATTACTTCCTCCTTGGCTCCTGACAGACAAGAGTCATAATTCTTATGGCCACTAGAGGGCTTTTTCACTTGAACGTAAACATACTGTATGTTGTTTTTGTGGATATGCTGAAAGTACTAATGCTATGTTTTTTTGGGGGAGGACATTCTCATCAAAGTTAAAAAAGGAAGTGGGTCTGTAAACTGTGATGGATGTTTACAATGCACAGTTTGGGTCATAATTTTACTGGTCACCTTTGTTTTCTCTTCCAAATAAGTTTGTCTAACCTGTTGGTTTTACCAACCTATTGATCATCTGACTGCTCATATTCTTTGCTGTTAGACTAGTGTCCCCGTGTTCCCAGATTTGGTGAGATGGTGAGAACATTAGAAATGATGGACAAAACTATGGAAATAAGAACTAAATTGTAATAAACTGGAAGTAGCCTTAAACATATTTCAGCGTTGTTGAGCATGTTTAAATGAACTCCTTTTATTATTACTTGTAAATACTGTTTTTTCTTTTTCCTTAATATGTTTTTTGATTATATTAGTATTTGATGCTTTACTTGCTTCTTTCAATGTTAATGCTAACTTATAGTCAACTATTTTCGTTTTATCCTCTTACTGTTTGCTGCCGAAACTAGCTAATTGTTTATTATCTGGTATCATCTCAGCTCAGACTGGCATGCCCTTTATTCCATCATCTTCCAGGTTTGACGGTACACTGTGTCCTCATCTCCTTGGAAAAACTCATTCTGAATTCCTGTATGTCCCTCACCACCATCCCATTATCCCTCAACAGGAACCAGGGTCTGCAGGTACCACTGTACTGCACAGTCATGCTAACAGACAAACCTATCTCTCTATCTGATCCCATTCCTGCTTTTATACCTAGTTTTGGAAATAAGGTGCAGACAGTTGTGTTCCAACAGGTGAATAATTCACCTCTGCTCTCCCAACAACCCGTATACCAACACACCAAACAACTTTTCTCCACATTCCTGGGCAGGCTGAGGCATTGTGCACTAACCCAGTCTGTGACCATGGAAATTCACTGCTTACACACTTCAGTTTGGTGCTGCAGTATTTCACACTACACCATGTGTTTTTAACAGAGTCATGACTACACAGGGCTGTTGTAGATAAGATCAGTTAACCTGAGCAATTGTTTTCTTAAGTATGTTCTCAACACTCAAGTGGTACTGACCAACCGAACAAATGCTGTGCCAACCTTTGACCTCAGCACAGAACATACTGTACATAGATAATGTAGTCACCCTGTAGAAACGACTCTTCCAGAAATGTGTTAATAGCATTCCAAGAGCACAATGGCTGGCTAATTGAGTTGGTAGGAAAACAGAACAGGGTGGTTTCCCAAGAATGTTTTTAGTACAACGTGCCTTTGCAGGAAGGACTGTCTGCATGAAACTCATTACTGGCACTTGCTACTCTACCTACTAATACTGGTGTACAGCACACATGCTGAATAGTAGCAATAATGGCAGACATAGTGGAAGTAGAACAGTACCAGCAGTGGCTGTCCAGTGTTGAAAGTGGAAATGATGCAAAACAAAAAGGGATGTTTGACTAACACATTAAAGCAATAACATTCTGAGCCTGACTTCTTCACTGCTGTTTTGTTGACTATTAATAACAGACACAAACACACACACATTTGATGATAAAGAAGAAGTGCAACTGAAGCCCTTTAATTCATTCTTGGCTATTCATATGGGTTTAATGTAACTTTTACTTTTAAATCTGGATAGATAATTACTTAAATTTGAGCATGAAAGTTCATACTTGATCTTGGAAACAGTAGTTTGACAAAAAAAATCCTAACTAAAATATCAGTTTAGCAGCTTTTTCCAGTTGACTGTAACTTTTACTTTTAAACTTAGTTAAAAGCAATTAGCTCCGGAAGAAGCTAGTATCAAAATGTTAAAGTCGTTTTGTCAAACTACTTGAACATTTTGATGTTTTGCTCCTGAAGACTATGAATAACACAAGTCCTCATACCAAAATAACAAAATAGGCCATTTGTCAGTACCTTCCAAACCAGCCCATTTAAGTTTTTCAAAATTGACTCTTTGCAGGTGCTCAGAACAAAAACAGCACTGTGTATAAAAAATACTTGGTAAAGATTAGGCAAAGATCTTGGTTATGGTTGAACGCAACCAGTATCAGTTGTTAATAGGAGATTGGACACAAATCACAGTTTCTGTTATCAAACTAGCTATAACTACACTTATTGTGTAGTTATGAGGCAAAAATCAGCTGACTCCAATATCATAAGCTGGGCTCAGCATTACCAAGATCTCAAAGGACTCTAGGTTTATTTAAAGACACATTTTCCTTCAAATTATTGTGTCTCCTTATGTACTATATTCTTCACTACAGTATCAGTTGTTGAACAGCTGTAAGTTCGCTGAAGTTAGATGATGTGATTAAGTCTGACTGATAAGATGTGTAAACTACTTCTGGTCCCTAGATCAGTTTCTTCCTGGTTGTGTTCAAGTGCTTGGGTGGAGGCTGAAATCATAGAGAGGAAGCCTGGCCCTGTAAACACAGCAAAAAGCCCAGCCAGCCCAACATCCCAGTCACTTGAAGAGACCCTCACTCTCTCACTGTGCCTAATGAAATCTTTGGCTCCACTCTGCCTTACTTTGTATATGTTGTAGTGCTCTTTGAGAGGAATTACAACTACATTAGAAATATGTGAACTCAGAATAATACACTTTATAATACAATTTTCCATTTTTTGACACTGTGTTCTATATGTTCATTATTGAGGCTGTACTGGTACTAAAGTGGTCACTGATGTTTGTATACTGTATATGCACATGTGTTATTATGTTTTAAATAATTGATCCAGGTACATAGTCAGATAGTAGTCAGACAATTCTTTTTTTCTTTCTTTTTTTTCTCCCAAACCTGGGACAAATCAAACAAAGAAACTACTGAATGAGCTGACACTGTGACACTCTCAGAGCACAGATAGAAAATGTCAGAGCAAAACATGTGTAGCATTCTTCTCGTTGGTGACCTCTCTTCTCTATGACTACTGCCGGTGGCCGCTCTTCATTCAGTCATTATCTCTATGCAGGGAATCTAACACCTCAGCACTTCCAGCTTCAAAGGAACAAGACTGGGTTTTGTTTAGCATTGCTGTCTGTAGCCACTCCCTGTGGGTTAGAGGCTGTATAGTCTTGTTCACTGCTGCACCACCAGACTTTCCTGTTTTCTGTGGAAGTTAATGGATGATAAATGTGCCAGGAAGGTGTTTTTTTGGTCAGAGCTCTGCCAACCTGTAAAGTCCCTGTCTTTGCAACTGCACAGTAAGACACATGGTGGCCTTGGTTGCATTATTTACTATGAATGTCCTAATCTAAAGCTACATGAGCACTCAGATCACACAAAGCACTCTTCTGTAGGAGGGCTGGTTTTGTGCTCAAAGGTACATTTGATCTGTTCATTTCATACAAGAAATTCTTTAAAAGTTACAGATTCATAGTGGTATTTTAATATATTTTCTCTAGCAGCCATTCTAATTTTAATGTTTTATTCTTTTAGTTCTTCTCAGTTTTTAGTGTCCTCTGGACAGTTGCCTATGTAACAGTATTTGCAATGCATTGCCAACCGAATCACCAGACACCAGACAGAATGTTGATAGTGGGTAATTCTGCAAAATCCTCTATTACATTCAGTGTTTTTTAATGTTTAATGTCAATGTTTTTAGAATTATTTCTTTCTACAATATCTGCGCTGGGTAAGAGTAAGATGGTTTTATACATGATTTGAGCATTGGATTTCACTCATTAACAGCACCACTACAACACTAGACAAATGTATTGTACGTGATCAGGTCGTATCATGTCTTAATTATATTCCACACAGTAACTACATTTACGGTACATTCTTTCAGTCACTGTGATAGAGAGTGGTGATCTCAGTTAGCAGAAGATTTATGAAATAAATGATAGTTATGGTATGGTTATAGTTAGGTGACTAAAACACTTGGTTAAAGTTAGAAAAAGATTGTAATCATGGTTAAAAAAAATTACATTCATCTTTGGTCTGCAACGGGATGCAAACCATAATCTGTTGCATGAAGGTTGGATGCACTACATGCCCACCCACCCCATCCCAACCCTGACCCCGATCTACACATCTTACATTCCACCTTGCTCCATAAAGGACACACTACTTCTTTCACTGGCGCTGGATGTCATGTCTAATATGAAAGTAATTCCGAGGATACTGGGTTGGTGTTTCTGTATATGTTGTCAAATTGGTGAGTGTGTTTCTCACTTTGCTTGTCTTTTATTTGCTGCATTTTTTCCTAAATGTTGCGTATGTGTTGTCAAAATAGTGAAGCGGTTTTTCATTTGCTTGTATTTTGTCCATTTGCATCTTAGTCTTCAGTTGCAGTGCATTAAACTCTCTGCTGTCCTATTCTACAAACAAGATCAACCTGTATACCCCTCCAAAAATAACATCATGGCAATCATTGTTGTTTTATTACTCTGGTGGTATCCGCATTTCCCAGGTGTTTCATTAAACCTGTAGAGAAACTGCAGCCTCTGAAGATGATGATGAAGTTTGCATGTACGGTATGAGTGGCTGCTCTATTTGTGTCCAAGCTGTCTTCTGTCACAGGAATGTAAACCCAGCTCTTATCAGTCATCTGAGGTGGCTGATAAGCAGGCTGACTGCAGCCACTGTGGCTGCTGATTGACTTCCAGCAGGCCTCAGCTCACACACTGTCTCCGTCCACTTTACAGTTAAGACAGATCATCGCCATCTGAAAAGCCTATGGCTGATCATTAAGTACACATTTAATGTTTTCTAAAATACATTTTAGGAGAAAATACACTTACCTTGGGGTCAAACAAATACCTTAACCTTTTACAGTTTTTGGCTACAACGTAGAGGGCCAGCCCTACAAACCCAAAAGTCTGTCACTGAGTGAATGGGTGAGTGACTGACTGACTGAGTGATGAAGTTACACAATTGGTCAGCCGAGTGTTGGAGTTTCCTCATTGGCTGTTGCTCTTTCAAAATGAATAGGTGGGAACTTTAGTTACGTAGCTACGCACACTATGAATACAGGTGCCGCCTTCTAAAACTACCGCTAATCCATACATGGAAGGAACGTCTACTGGCGGTCGCGTGACAACCCACAAAGAAAAATTGTGAGGGAAAACAAATGCGACTTGCCGGCCACGGCCCACTTGATGTTGGAACAGCCCATCTGATTGAGAGGTACATTTTTACTAATTATTTATTTATTTTATTATTTTTTGCTCTTGCAATGAATGAATGAATGCAGTGAAGCTCTTGTTTCATTGCACAAATTATGCACCCTATGGTACTTTTCAACACATCATAAACCAGATTTTTAGCTTAAAATAAAACTTTTAGCTAAATTGTGAGGGGGCAATCTTTTTCATAAAAGAAAATTCATTGATTTAACCATGCAACAGCCTCAGAAAGGCTAAATAACAACATAAGGCTACTGTTTCAAAATCAAAGAATACATTCGTTAATCAGAGCTCTTACATAGGAAGGTGGCACTAGCAGGGCACTAAATATTTTCTGAATTTCTGAACAATTCTCAAAATGTATAA
The DNA here is from genome assembly GCA_003416845.1 of Oplegnathus fasciatus. NCBI lineage: Eukaryota > Metazoa > Chordata > Actinopteri > Centrarchiformes > Oplegnathidae > Oplegnathus > Oplegnathus fasciatus. The sequence goes on from NTHP01000528.1 coordinate 117,480, forward strand.
CATAACATTTTTTAAGTCAAACGTAACTTAACCATGTCATGTGATGCTACCTCAGTACACTTTAAGAACAAATATTACCACTAAAGAAAATTGCAGATGAACATTTAATTCACATTATAGACACGACTACTGACTATGCCTGTAAAAAAAATGGCCACAATATAGCACATTGACCATACACAGTTAAGCCATATACTAGGTTTTGACCTAGTCTTGTTCTCAGACGCTTTGGTACATTTCTCGAATCATCCTTAAAATTTGCAAAACAGTAAGTGCATTTCTCGAAACAATTCATACAAACAGCACCACACAATGGATAACATGCCTGTAGCTTGCTCAAAATCCTTAGTTTGTCTCTCAAAAGTAAATATTTATATCAATGAACATGTCAGTGCCATCAGAATGACAAGTCCTTGTGTCATTGTTTACAAACAAGATAGTCAAAATGCTTAGCCATGTTTTCAGTATATCAGTGTACTCTGTGAGTATTTTCTGAAGTAAACTATGGCGAC
>NTHP01000528.1:118049-155549 GCA_003416845.1 Oplegnathus fasciatus
AGCCCTTAGGCAGAACTGTACATGCAGTGCTATATGGGGAATTACAGTGTAGTCTTTCTACACCTCCTGACATTCCTGTCTGTCAGGCCACAGATTCTCATCCACATCACAACGGATATCTTCCCCTACAATGCAGTGCTTCACACACACATTTACAAAAAAAGTATAAAAGAAATGTGTAGAAAGTACACTTGACAGATTATGACAGCTGGTTCAACCATTTTGCAGGTAATGACATATGCAATGAACTAATGCCTAGATGTTTTGGGGGGTAAGCCTATTCAACAGAGAAGCAGTATAATACATTGCATGAGCAACATGGCATGAGCAATTGATAATGTAGGAAACAGCAGACAATTGTACATAATCATTTGCATGAATGTGCCAAAGCATTTGCAGTTTGGTCAAAAGAATGAGAAATTGCTTTTATGATGTGCACAAGTGACGAGATGGTGTGAATTTCAATTCTGATCTGAGAAATGCACCAAAGCGACTGAGAAAAACGCTAAAAGCTGCATGTCACAGCCCCTCTCAACAGCAAGTGTTTTACTATGGAACTGGGAACTTTACCTCTATTTGCCTGCAGGAACTTTGTTCACCAGGCACCTTGTTCCTGTAGGAAGCTGAATGTTTGTGTTTGGTTGAACACAAGCCTCACATATGCTTTTTGCATGTTCTCATGTTGCACTGCACATTGTATTTTGTTTGTGCATACATTGTTTTATTCTTCATGATTCCTTTCATTTTGTCAGTATATAACTTAATCCGCTCAGGTTGGCTGTAAATGGGTGAACACATCTGAGATCTGACTTGATGTGTGGGCTCTTCTTTGTTGTGCCAGGATTTTGGGGATGGGTGGTTTCCCAAATGGGCATACCTGTACACTCACTGTATGGACATTGCAATGTGGTCCTGTGAGTGAACTGAGCCTTGCCTTAGTGTGTTGCCAGATTTGAAAAACACCTTGTTATGATGTCTTAAAAACTCAAGCCATTGTCTTTTAATTCATGCTTAGTCTAATTAGCTTAAACTATGTTTTTTTTTACTTGCTGTGGAAATCTGAATTAAAACAATCAGAGAAGTGTAATGTGGGTTAACTAGAAATTAACCTTAAACTCTCATTTGAAATAAGTACAGTCCCTTGTTGGAGGTCACTAAGGGAAGAGGCATAATTTCCCACATTTTACTGTTTCCCAATACATACCAAACCTTAATCATCTCTGATTTATACAGGTTATACATGCTGGTACTTGCTACATGCATCAAACTCATCCAACTTATTGCTTAACTCTAAAAGCAAAACCAGTGCAGTGACTTCCAGATTCATCTGCATGCCGTGCTCAGATGTCCACACATCCAGACACATGTCTGGTAGAAGATGCTGGCTGAGACTCTAAGTAAATATATTATAACTAAGAACCTAGCAAAGCAGGAAGTGATGGATGACGCCCAGTCTCACAGGCCTTTGTCTTTAAGACATTTCCCCCCAAGAATCAAGAAAGACATTTCCTTCTCCTTGGATGTTATTTGTTATTTGTTATTTGAGTGTCCGAATTCTGAGTGTGTAAATGTATCCGCTATATAGTTCCCTCAAAATGTCCACAGTTGAATAAAAAAAGTAGTGTCCATGATGTGTATACTACTTTCTGCTAATAATCCTACAATGCAGTGCGCCACATTTTATAAATGAAAATACAGTGTATATAATATAATGAAAATTACAGTAGAGCACCTCTGTAGCTGTCTATAATGATGCAAAAAGATGATGATAAGTAACTGTCTGAAATCTCGATTTACTGTCCATTATATAGGGAGTGGCGAATGAGTGAACAAGGGAGTGATTTCGGACACAGCTTGTGATTATAGTAACATGGGACTCTAGAAATTACTCTCAATACTGTGAGAACCACCTCCATTGTATTGGGGTATAGGCAGAAATCACAGACATATCTCAAAACTTGGACAAATAAAACCAAAACTGTCTGCAAGGCTAGATGAACCTGCCCTTTAGCTGCAGAGATAATGAATCCAGTTGGTGAAGGACAGCATGAGACAAGAAGGAAAGGAACATTTGGCTTAGCTCAGATATGTGATCTAACCATGACTAACGCAGAAGCCTTTGAGTTGTCTGAACTAGTGCCCACATCGTGCCTGTCATTGGCCACTGATGCCTTGATTAATACAGTAAACCGTAAAGTGTTAGCACCCAGACATGCTGTATGGCTGCTCCTCTCCTTCCTTCCAGGAGGTAAATAAGGCACAAATTCAGCAGGCACAGCCTTCTTATTAACCCTGACTGTGGCATGGTCTGACACGATAGATAGAGAGGCCCAATGATCTTGTACCATTGTATATTTCTACATAATGCAATGGACGACAGAGCCAAGTGAATGCAGCTTGGTATGGCAGTTGTAGATCACTTTGTTGGAATTATATTGCTAGGAAACACCTCAAGGTATAATGGGGTGGATAAATGTTATAAATAAAACTTTTGGAGAGTCACCAGTGCCCTGGGAATATGAAGCTTTTTTCCCTGTAGTTACATCAAGCATGACTAGACTAGTACTGCACTCTGACCAGTTGCTGAATTAGCTTGTCATTAGAATGTATTAGGGAAAATAGGAAAAAACAAAATCAGAGGAGTGTTGTTAGAGTTTTTGCTCTTCTCTTTAATGTTCCATGCATGTATCCTTAGAGTAATCTCAGTTAATTTACTATCATTCCATTCTAAATGTGAAAGAGGCAGCCATTATAAATGATGAGTCGGTCCTGTAATAAAAAAATCTTATGAAATTCCAAAAATGAGCCAAAAGAGTTAGATAAATTAGATTTTACGGAATTTTACAGAAAAAGTTGTTGACCGTCCTCTGAACTGTACTCTAATCTCTGTGCCTGTATGTGTGTGTGTGTGTGTGTGTGTGTGTGTGTGTGTGTGTGTGTATACACTGGAGGCTCTCATTGTGCTTTTATCCACCGGCAATAATTGGTGAATTTGCATTCAGTCCCTCCGTCAGAGGGGTCCTTGGTTCCTTGGTATGCAAAGCCACAGTGGACCATACAGCGTGGCCCCTACTGGCAGGGAGGGAGGGGGAGGGATAATGGGTTCAGGGAGACAAGGTCTGCCCCGGTGCCAGACAGATATTCCTGGCCAACTCCAAATTAAGAAAAACAAGACACATTAAAGGACAGTACCACATGAAACAATCAGTGGTTTTGCTTGTTTCACCCATTTGCTACAAATCATGTACAGTTTATTTTATATAAATGATTCCAGACCATTTTACAAAGCATGTCATGTGGTCTTCTTACATTTCAAGCTGCCACTGGTCTTAATCTCCTTGTGAAAATCAATTTGGGGAGACTTTTATTGTTGTTAAGTTGTTGTACAAGTTACGATATATAACATGGTAATGCAGTTGTGAGTGCAGACTGACTTAAAAAGTCTGCCCTGCATTGCCATACAACAGTAACTTTGACATTTTCAGTCACGTTGGAACTTCATGTTAACTGTGGTTAATACAGCAAAACCTTTCTATTAAAACTTCACAACACAGTATAAACTCAGTTTCAGTGGCATTTCCGTGTGTCTGGAGATTTAGCATACCTCTAAACACTGAGTCTATAAATAAACCTCCAGTTCACCCGCTGGAGCTGTCTGATGACTGGATGTCCTGACTCAAGCACTGAGTTGCAGTGTTAGTCAGATCCAACCAGGCTTCTGGGGGACAGAGAGTATTTCTCTCCTCTGTTCCGTCATGCAGTAGTAAATATGGTTGTGTGGTCAGCATACGCTGGAAAGCATGTCATCCTTTCTTTAAACTATGACTACACCACTGATTACTATACGGGTCTGATTTTGCTGTAAAAAAAAAGTCAGAATGCTGACTTTATTATTCTCAGCATTCTGACTTTTTTTTTTTAGACTTCTGACTTTTTACTCAGAACTCAAAAACGTTTTCACATGTGGCCCTAATCCTCTTCCATAGATAGATAGACTTTTTTAATTTAAAAATAAAATAATACAAATATTATTATTATTATTATTATTATTATTATTATTATTATATAAGTAGTATGTAAATAAGTAATTTACTATGCCAAGCTGTTAATGTTGAAAATGCAGGCATGAAACTCTCCCACACTGTTTCGAAAAAAATCTGCAAAGAAAAAAAGTTCAAGAGACAAGACTGTGTGCATATGAACTTCAGGAGAGAAGTCAAGAAGCAGTGAGTTCCAAATCCTGCTGCAGCACTGACAGCAGGGTGAAGTGAGGTTGAGCTTTGTAAAATGTGATTGGTAAATTCAGCAGTTTGAACTACTCTACCTTTGGATTTTTAAATAAAGTGTTATGAATATGGAGTACACGATTTTTAAGAAAGTCAACATTTCCAACTTGCAAATTTAGTTTCAAAATCTTCCATTCTTATTAATCTTGCTAAAACCATTGGTCCATAATCAAAAAATGGACTAATTACCAGATGAGAATATTGGTAATTATCAATTAATTCATTTAACATTTCTCTGCCTTTCTCTATTTCATATCTTTGTAAGACGTTTGAGGTCGGCAGAATTAAGAGACGGGTAACTTGTGATGGTTGATTGTCATGATAATGAAGTAGCCTACATTTGGAACATTTATTAGAAGGTCTGGTTAAGTGTCACGGGTACTGTGCAGTATGGTTCAGTTTTGAGTGTGGTGGAAATAGTTGAAATCCAGGAAAATACCCCACTGTACCCGCAGAATGACCTCAGCAGGACAGACACGCGCTGTAGTTGCATGTAGCCGCCCCAGTCTGGTGACGCCACAGCCGGATGCTCCTTATTTGGTCAAGCTTCGCGCGGTTATATTACTGTAACTGGTGGTTTGTAGTCGACGAAAGCGAGACGAAAGGATTCATAGTCTGCGTACGGTGATCCGGTAACATTACTTCTGACAAGGCCCGAACAGAGAGAGAGCTGAATCTGTTTCTGACACACACTCTTTATCTGGACTACATTAGACCTAACTGAGAGGAATTTAACTCGACATGGTGACAATAAGACCACCAGCAGCTCTATTTATTGTCTTCTTTCTCTCCATACACTCTGCCTCAGGTGAGTCCAAGCAGCTTGTATTATTATAATTTTAATGTCCATGCAGCCTCGGTAAGGAATTCTAAATTATTTAGAAACTTTTTCTCAGATTACTTTAAGCATCAATAGCAATACGTCATTCCAGCCACAGTAGTGTCATGGTAAGAGGAGCGTGAATAAAAAGATGTTGATTAAATGTGTTGATTCCACATGACGGATGAGAAAATATGTCATATGACAAAATTAGAAATGTAGAGCGCGTATATACATGCGGTGTAAAATAACAGGAAATATTATAAAACATTAATAGGCGTTCCTTTGTATGGAGTAGATATATATTGTAGCAATGAGAATAAGAAGACAGCTGGATTTATAGTAGGCAGAATCTAAAGTTGCAACTTATTCACATGAACAGGCCTATAAAGGTCATTCTGTAGGTGGACGCAGGGCGTCAATCCTCACTCTGCCTTTTATATTTAAACTGGATTTTTTTTCTTTGCCACAAATTGCTTATTCTCTTATTTATTTATAAGAGTATAAATGTATCAAGTGGTACAATCAGCAGGTCACTGCAGTTCGAAATTCTACACGAATTTGTGAACACGAATGGACGTGCTTTTAAGGCACTATATTTAAGAAGAGGCTGTCGACACTGTAAAAAATATAAGAATATATTAAATTGTTTGTAAATGGCTTACTGTGCCCTCCTTGTGTATTTCTACCATTTTAAGTCAAGATTACCTGCAACACTTTGATGCACAGGCTTCTGTTATTACCTTAATAAATAACATGCACATTACTGTTTTAGCCACCACTTTTGCTACTAGAAAAGTATAGTCTCTATTTCTGCTGGCTGTGGGACTGTCTAGGCCACTAAATCTGTTATCCATCCTGATTGTCCTACTTTTTAATGTCCAGTTTCTAAACTGTGACATGTGATTGATTACAAGATTTGCACCAGAATGTGCCCTGAGTATGCTCTGTTTGCCCAGTCTGCCTACAGGAAGCAATGACTTTACAACATCTTATAAATCTATAAAATAATGATAGTGATTCAGGCAAATTTGAGCAAGGCAGCCTTTAATTCCTTTAAAAATATATGACCATGGATCTTTTATTAACACTGATAAGAGCAACCGTTTCACTTAGTGCTACATTAAGATCATCTCACCTCATGAGCCTGATGAAATACTGAGTCTGAGCACTTGGGTTTTATTATTTCTGGTTCTGCAGTATATGGTGTATTAATAAGTTAGTGTAATAATGTATAATGTTTTATAAATGATCACATTTATTAAGGTTTTATTACATTAAAAGTGTAGTTTAGTGTTTATAAAGTTAATGGTAAAAAGATTCCTTCTCGTCTTGTGGTAGAGTTCAGCAACAACTTACCTGTGTGACAGTGTTCTAGTCCCCCCATAGATCAGTCAAGGTACAACCCTAACCCAAAAAGCTGGGACGCTGTGTAAAATGTAAATAAAAACAGAATGCAATGATTTGCAAATCCTTTTCGAACCTATATTCATTTGAATATAGTACAAAGACAAGATATTTAATGTTCAAACAGATAAACTTTATTGTTTTTTGTAAATATACAATCATTCTGAATCACCTTTTCTTTTAACAACACTCAGTAAGCGTTTTGGAGCTGAGGACACTAATTGCTGAAGTTTTGAAAGCGAAATTCTTTCCCATTCTTTGTTGATATATGACTTCAGTTGCTCAACAGTACGGGGTCTCCGTTGTCGTATGTTGTGCTTTTTAATGCGCCACACATTTTAAATGGGAGTCTAGTATCTTCTACGAAGCCACGCTGTTGTAACAGGTGCAGAATGTGGCTTGGCATTGTCTTGCTGAAATAAGCAGGGATGTTCCTGAAAAAGATGTCGTCTGGATAGCAGCATGTGTTGCTCCAAAACCTGCATGTACCTTTCAAACAGGTGTTTTTTAAGCATTCCACAACTTTCCCCGTCTTTTGTTGGCATCAAATTCAGAATAAGCATATATTTACTTAAAAATGTATTTAAAAATCAATGAAGTTGATAAGGTAAAACATTAAATATATTATTTCTGTATTATTTTCAATTGAGTATATGTCAAAAAGGATTAGCAAATTATCGCATTCTGTTTTATTTACATTTTACACAGTGTCCCAACTTTTTTGGAATCAGGGTTGTATCTGCAAATATAAAATACCTTTAGTACACTGTTTTCTGCCATAATGACTGGGGTCTCCATTGATGTGTTGTTCTAACTATATGATATTCATTATTTGACCTTTAACACTTCAACGCCTGTCGGGTTTTGAAAGGTATTAGAATAGTATTTTACATGATCTCTTTCATTTTGCAGGCTCCTATCCCCGAGCACAGAATGTCACTTGGAAATCTACCAACTTTAAAACTATTTTGACCTGGGAGCCCAAACCATCTGCTGATTACTCCTACACAGTGGAGTTTTCTGCGTAAGTACCTGCATCCAAACTGTTAGCCCTTTCAAGAAATGGCATATAATTCCCAGCTGATTCGTGCAGCTCATTTATTCCTTTCAAAGACAAATTCAGGTGGTTGTCATGTTTGTTGAGTAACCTTGAAGGACAGACAGCAGCAGAGCATGATAAGAATCCATCACTGATCCAGTAAAAGCTTTTACTGGAATGCTGATCTTAGGCCAGAGATCTAAACTAAAAGGCACATGGGCATTAATGATTCAGTAAGAGAAAATTGAAACAGGCAAGAACAGTACAATTTAAACATCCAACAAACATAATTTTCAAATACCAACAACTGTATCGCTGTTTCACAATATACAGATGTCACTCCTTTCATCTGACACGATTTTATCCAGCTGATTCAAGCACTTGCTGAATCAGTTAAAAAAAATAATCCAACATATGATACATTTCTGAATTCCTTAAGGTGTCTACTTTCTTTACACATTTGTATCACAATTACATGATGGCTAAACAGGCTGTCTGCAATGCTCACAATTTAACACACACTATGGAACAGTTCTTTTTGTTTGGAACACATCTTTTCTTCTAGCAGACCATACATGACGGAGGTAGGCCTATAGTTTAAATCTTTAGGAGTTGAACGAAAAATAATACAAATTGCAGTTTTTGAGATGATTTAAAGATAGATTTGAGCATCACTGTTGCTCTGTCATGAAACTCTTGAGTTGCGTTTCTCAAATCCACAAACTGAAAGAAGGACAGAATCTCAGACGGACTGATCTGATACATCACAACAGCACTGCAGTTTCATACCGGAGTGGAGACAGATAACAGATTAAACTCAAGTGTATCACTCCTAAGTTTTATATTTTATTTATTTTCTGATTCACCATCTAGTTAAAATCTGTGTTAGTTATAGGTCTGAACATCAAAAGAACCATAAACAACATTATTCATTTATTAGAAAGTTTTTTCTTTTCATGATCTGTTATTTCCCCTATAACCTTTATTATGGATCAAATTAAAGTCAGAGAGAGTCTGTCATCACAAACATCACAATCTACAGAAGACCATCCCCCCTGCTGAGGCAAAGAAAGACCTGGCTGATGACCTGAATCTCCTCAACTTCTGGTTTGAGAAGGACAAATTCACACCCCTTACCCACTCTCTCTGTTTTTGGAAATTAAATCAGGGATGCTGGAAGTCAATCAGAGCTGGGGGTGCTGAGAGAAAGTCTATATAATGACGTCATCTTAACTGCTGCGCAACATTCATGGTTTTTGTATTAATTTAAATGGCCAACAACATTTTACACCAGTTTTAGAACGTTTTACACGATAACAGACAGCAAACTTGAACACCAATATGCTGTATGTCAAAGCAACGTAGTACCATATTCAGCTATGGACAGCTCACACACAGAATGCAAGTTTATTCCTAATCAGAAGACGATTTATTGTTGACTGAGCCACAGCCACGCTATACGGGTAGCCATAGAACAAAGCACTTGAACTTTATAACACACACACATACACACAGCAACTGAAAACATTAACGCGTAACTCTGAACAGGCCATGGGCAGTGCTTTATAAGCAGACTTTCATTGAAGACCGCACTCCAAAACCTCTCGCTCTCTTTCTTTCACACACACACACACACACACACACACAGAGCAACTGAAAACAGTATCAGTCCTACTTCCGTTGTCCCTGAATTAAATTGACTTTTCTCCTTTTTTCATATGAAAGTAGGATGCGGTCAATTTTGATCCCAAACACAACAGATGTAACAATAATTGCTCATTCTAAGGTATAAGACAATACAAACAAGTTATTTTGGGAATTATTTTGTTTATCATTAGCCTCTCATGGTCTTATAATATATTTGCCACGATTACACTGTCTGTTTCAACTGATTTCACCATTTACACTACATTTATGAAAGAAGACAATTTCATTGACGGCAAACACGTATAAAAAACATTGTGTGAGTTTGTCCCGGCGTGTAGCACAACGTTATGTACTCTGTGACTAGATAAATTATATGCCTTGTTAAGAGCAGATCAACTGCACAGATGAGTGCAACGCACACTGTCGCACACAGTTATTTGTTACTGTTTATCATTCATTTTCCACGCAGTTCTTATCAGACTGACTTTTCACAATTCACTCACTTCTTCTGATAAATTAGGCGTCACAAAGTGTTTGTTTCACAGAGCACAACTCTGATTTAATGAAATCGCATGTTGCGTGGACGTGCTGACTAACGGTGTTTCAGGATGTCAAACAGTAACGTTACACATCTTATTTTAGTTTATTTAACTTAGTTCACAGAAGAGCTGTTAAAGAACAACAACATACATACATCCGGTTCCACAGCTCCACTTCCCGTGGAGTCAAGTTTTTTTTTTTGCAAAGCTGTATGCTGCTATGATTACTTATTGCATTCCGACAGTCATGTTTATGTCTTAAAATGTTCTTGTTAAGAGTTACAGTGACATAATGTTTTCCTGTAATCCATTTTCGTGTGTCTGTGCTTATTTTATTGCTTGGCTGATTTCTTAGACTGTTTGCATCCATCAGTCTTGTCTGTGTGTAATGAATAATGTGACTTGTAAAACTGTTGCAGGGTTGGTGGGGACAAACAGAGGAACCCTCACTGCATACGGTCCTTAGTGACAGTGTGTGATCTGTCCAGCTCTCTGGCTGACTGGAATGCGTGCTACACAGCTGACGTCCTGTCTGAACCCCCGCGGGGGGCCACCACTGACCTCATCGAGTTCCCCCACACCAGCTCACCACGATTCTGCCCCTACAAAGACAGTAAGTTCTTCTGCTACAGAAGAAGTTGGTTTTTTTTTTTACATAATGTGTTTGAAATAACATTTCACTTGTGCAGCACAGTCAGAATATCATACAAATTGTTCAGGTGCATGATCAGGCAAGTCAGCAGTGGAAAAGGGCCGATACACACATTCACACACACAGCCAGTGAAGGAAATGTTATGTCCTCAGTTTTAACGTTTTTTAAAGGATTATTCCAGTTTCTTACACCTTAGGTCTTGTTCTCGTAGTTTTGGCTATCATCTCTATTATTAATAACTCACCAAGTTAATTGCTGAGCTTTGGGAACAAGGTGACACCAATAAATGTGAGCCGTCAGACAATTCAAGAGAAAACGATGGTGAACAGCAAGTGAGACCCATCTCCTGCTTGAACTTTGACCTACTGTATTTAAGATGGACTTGGAGTTCTGTACTAAGAGGTTCTGGCATAACTACAGAGATACCACATGGAGACTCCAAGAACTGTGATTGGTCAGCTTAGGCTGAGTTTGACCTCAAAATAAAGTGCTTTAGATTAGGGCTGCAACTAATGATTAAGTTCATAATCAATTAATCTGCAAATGATTTTCTCAATTATGTCTGTCTGACTTTGTTGTAGTGATGTCATCGTGTTCACAGAGTACAATGTACAATACAATACAATAACAGAAATGACACAAATGTCACAAAAACTGTGAAAATAAGACCCAAGTAATAAAGTAAAATTAGATTTTAAGTTAGTCAAAGAGAAACTTATTTAGCTTTTTGAGCCCCAACATCATCTGACATTTCCAAAGGTGTCTGAATAGTACATTTTATTCAGATATATATAAGATAAACTCTCTGTCTGCTAGTAAACAACTTCTGATCCCCCTGTCCCTCCTCTACAGCTGATATAGGCAAACCTGACTTCAAGCTGGAGGTCAGTGAAGACAAAAAGAAGACCACCCTGTATGTGACTGACCCTCTCACCGCCCTGTTTCGAGATGGCCACCAGCTGAACATCAGGGATATTTTCTCTGACCAGCTGCAGTATAAAGTCACCTATGGGAAAAATAAGAGCACCGGCAAGGTGAGTAACAGCTAACATAACAATATCAGCCTCAAACACACATGAATAAGACAATGCAAACTACATTTTTCCCTCTGCGTTGTCTGCAGAAAGTGTACAACTCTAAGACCAATGTGATAGAGCTGACTGATCTGGACCGAGGTGAGAGCTACTGCTTCAACGTCCAGGCCTACATCCCAAGTCGCAGCACCGACAAGCAGCTGGGAGAGCTGAGCCAAACCCAGTGCTCCAACGATGACTCCCAGTCCATCTTTGAAGGTGAGGTGTCCTGATTCTTAGAGAGGCTGCAAGCAGGAAAATGTGGCCTTGGAAATTATTCAGTTATATCCTCCCTCAGTGCACAAACTGTCTGACATAATACATGCAAGTAAAAGCTTGTGTAATGATCCCAGTACTGACCCACCAGCTGTCCGCCAGGTACCTCAATGGCACACACTCACAGCAATAATCAAGTGCTGATACACCATAGTTTTTTTGTGGACTAAAGGAGAGAATATGTGTGATATATTTGCACGAAACCAAGCAGGCAGTTAAACCCTTGTGTTTCTATCACTTCTTGCACACAACAATGTTATTTCGTGCGATGGAAAAAACTTAATGAAATTAAAATGAAAGCAAGCTGACAGTGTTGGATTTTTAATGTTTATTTGGGCACACCATCTTATTCCTGGTTATTCATAAGCAAATAAGTAATCACAGGTGACAGGACACTGGATGTAGTGTAGTACGTATATGTGGGTATGAGACAGGGCGTAGCTGAAAACTGCACTTAAGCTCAACGTACCTACCCTGGATAAATGAAATGGTTGGCTGGTTTGTTTTGTGTGTCTCCTCATGGTGTTCTTCCTCTGGATCAGGGCTGGGCCTCCCCTCAGACTCCTCATCCCCCCTTAGTTTACTTGCTTAGTTTCACTCAATTCCCGGATGCCTATGGGCCATGATTATGTTATTTGATCCCATAGACACTCAACAATTGCACCGAGATAGCCTAATATTGCTATGAGACTACACAAAATACAAGTGTATTTGTCACATATAAACATACAGGGTACAATCATAGTGAAATGTATTACCGTTAGCTCCTTTAAATTTGCAATAAAAAATAAGTGTAAAATAGAATAAAAATAAAGAATAGAAATAAGTAATAAATAATAATTTGTAACTATATTAGTAACTTTGAATAATAAAGAAAGTAAAAAATAGTCTTAGGGCAATTGTTAGGCAGTGTCCTCAATCAGGATCCTAGTAGCCTGAGGGTAGAAGCTCTTCCTGAGCCTCTCAGTACTGGCCTGGCGTATCTGGCATCTCCTCCCCCACCGCAGGAGGGAGAAAACGAACACTAGGCAGTCACTGTTCATGATGGCTGTGGCTGTGTTCATGAGATGGACGCATAGATGGAAGCAGAGATGGTCTTTCTTGTCTATGTGGTTGGGGTCGTAGTTGGTGTTTGTCCCCTCCACCTTTTCCTCGATGTTTACTCTGATGTTTACATTTGAAAACCTCGACCAGCCAGGCAGCAGAGTCGGCAGGAGGAGAGTCCACAAAGCTGTGAGTTGACCATTTCCCTATCCTGATGAGTAGTCACACGCCATCAAAAATATCATCACATAAAAAAAGGTCTGTCCTAAGGCATTCATTAGTTTCTGACTCTGGGAAAGTGGGAAAAACAGTAAAATTCCCCAAAACTACTGTATCTCTGAACTATCTCTTTAACCAAATCACACACATTTAGGCTATTCTATGTGATCTCCTTTTGATAACTAATGTAATAACTAATGTAATATGTTTTCACTTCCGTTCACTGAGCCTCCCCTGAATCTGTGTGGAGCCCCCCTGGGGTGGCCCACCTCCCACTTTAAAAACCTCTGGTCTAGATCATGTCCAGATCTCCTACTAGTCATTTACTTTCATGAAGGGGCAGAGCATAGGTTCATATTGGTGTTCATCTGTCTGTTGGCTCTAGATTTTACAATGTTTTTAAGAGCAACTTTTAACAGAAGACATGAGGTGACACAGTTGTCAGTTTGTGCCAGAGCTAGTTTTTTGGAGTTGGGTCGGTGTGTCAGGTCTTAACATTAACCTTAACCTTAATTTAGCCAACATCTGACAAAGAGACTCCATCGCATGGCTCTGTCCAAATTTTAAACTACAGTATATGCTAGTGCTATTTCCGTATGAAACCCAACATTTAGTCATCTAAACATGGCACTGTTTTTGTTGTATTACGCGTAAATTTGAGTCTATATCGTTAGTGAAGTCCATTAGAAATTGACGGCACAAAGCTTTCCTTATTTACTGCTTGAACAAAACAGGTTATGCTCTAGTTCTCACACAAATAGTTCTCCTCTGCCTCATTAAGGGTGAGCTGAGGATCAATATCAAATTGTTTTTCTGATACAACTATTGTGTGGATACTATGGACTTGTAGTAATAGGACATATTTAATAGCATGGATATAAACTAATACGTTGCATATAGCGCCATGTTTTTTAACTCCATCCCATCCATTGTTCAGATGCACGATCAGGCAAGTCAGCAGTGGAACACACACACAGCCAGTGAAGGGAGTGTTATGTCCTCAGTTTTAACATTTTTCAAAGGATTATTCCAGTTTCTTACACCTTAGGTCTTGTTCTCGTAGTTTTGGCTGTCATCTCTATTATTAATAACTCACCATGTTAATTGCTGAGCTTTGGGAACAAGGTGACATCAATAAAAAGAAGTCTAAAGGGTCAAGAAACATGAGCAGTCAGACGATTCAAGAGAAAACGTGAACAGCAAAAGTGAGACCCACCTCCTGCTTGAACTTTGACCTACTGTATTTAAGCTGGACTTGGAGTTCTGTACTAAGAGGTTCTGGCGTAACTACAGATACCGCATGGAGACTCCAAGAACTGTGATTGGTCAGCTTAGGCTGCTTGTGTTTTCTCCAACAAGTTTCAGATGCCAGTAGAGATAATTGAGAGTGAAGACAACATGAAGCAAGGTAAGGAAAGACAATAAAGACGTGTCCACAATCACTGTTCTCTGTCACAGCGAACGAAAGAACGTAAATACAATGTCTGCACAGCAGTAGTCTCCTATTCAGTAATGAGCCATGGAGAAACAGAAGTTACCGAGATACGACTACTGTGAGGCCACACTGTGCTCCATTCAAGAGGGCATTGCCACAGCAGCGACTGCCTGATGTTCGTTTTCTCCCTGCTGTGGTTGAGAGGAAGATACCGGATACACCAGGCCAGCACTGAGAGGCTCAGGAAGAGCTTCTATCCTCAGGCCACTAAGATCCTAAATGAGGACATTGCCTAAGACTATTTTAAGTTACTACTACTACAGAGGTGTTTATGTTCAACGCATTATCCATTACAGTGTTCTCTCCGAAATGCCAGGGGGCGTACAACTAAAACATTCTGTGAAGAAGCAAGAAGTCACCGAGTGTTACTGGAAGAACGCCATACTATAGACCAAACAAAACTGCACGCTCTGCAAAGCTTTACGTCCTCAGGAGCCTTTTACGGAGAGGCGTGGACAGTCCTCAATAACGTCCTCAGGAGCAGATTGGAGATCCTACAGGAGTAGGATTAAGCACCACACCAGTGCATGCCATTCCATTTGATGGAAAATGTCCTGTGCTGGCTGGTGAACAGCAATCTTTTCAATGAAAGAAGCTCACAGACAGAGACTTTTTCTATTCCTTAGGTCAAGTTCTTTCTTTGGCTTTTTAACACAAAGCCTAATGTGAGTATGATGATTTTTGCTCAGGCCTGCTTAATTGTACAGTCTTACAGTCTGGTGCTAGTTCTCATTTTCTCAATTTTAGCATAACAATTTTAGAATATTATACAATGCTACACATCTGCTGGAAATAACAGGAACATTTTGGTGCTAATCTTCTCATCACATGTCAGTTTCAGGGTCAATATCTCACTTTAACTAGCAGCATGGTGTTGTAGCTCTCTACCTTTCTGGTGTTCTATACATCACTAACTGAGGTCATGTGATGGATGGAACAACACTGATCAAAGTGGCATATTAGAAGATTAGATTTCCACCTTTGATTGAGACAGAAGCTATCAATGAGGAATCTTTTCTTTCTCCTCTCATCACCCAAGGAGATGATACAGTACAGCATCTGCTTTGCTGTATGTTCATATGCAATAGCTATTGTGATTTCCAGTGGTGGACAGTAACAAAGTATATTTACTTGAGTACTGTACTTAAGTACATTTTTCAAGTATCTGTATCAGTATCTTTACTTGAGTATTTGTTTTTTTGAAAATGTCTGACTTTTACTCCACTACACTTCAAAGACAAATATTGTACTTTTGACTTCACTACATTTCCATGAAGGTTGTCGTTGCTTAATGCTTTAAGCATCTTTGAAGTCAGCTGTTGAATGTTTTTCCTTTTCTAAAATGCGATTGGCCACACGTTGTGTTCTTCACAGGAGAAAAACCAATCACAGTACCCGCTCTCAGCTGGGTTTGATGTAAAAGTGGAAATATGTCATCCAGCTCTATGAAACGAATGCAAGCAAGACATCCGCTTTCAAAGTAAAACGCACTAACCTGGTGGTGGTAATGGTGACGGCAGACAGACAAACACGGCGATTCCGAATCACACCCATGGCCCTTTTATACAAGCAAGTCAGTGGATTCATTAGGTGGTTTCAGAGAGTTATGAGGTTCTGTAAATGCATTGTGAAAATAATACAGCAATGCATTGATATTAAAAAGAAAATGTACTTTTGAATACTTAAGTATTTTTAAAAGCAAGTATTCGAGTACTTTAACTCAAGTAAAAATTTGACTGAGCAGCTTTCACTTGTAGTGGAGTAATATTTGGCCAGGAGTATCTGTACTTTGACTCAAGTAATGGGGTTGTGTCCTTTGTCCACCACTGGTGGTTTCTGAATCACAAGATGATTTGTAGAAATCAAACAGCACCCTCTTGCGGAAGCAATAAGCAATTATATCTTTGTAGGTGGCATAATCCTGGAAGTGCCTCCCAGGTGGTTAGCAAACTCCTAAATGCAATTACTAGTACTGGACAGATAAGGTTTTCTGTTTGTTGGATACAATGTCAGTGTTAAACATCTTTTTCACTTACAGTGTGCCAAATTTAGAAATTCCCCAAGAGGTTCAGAGCAACACATGTGGTTTATTCATAGTTGTTGATATTATTCACACAGTGATCAATTAAGTATTTTAATGTAAAGTAAAGCTATCTAATGTAATTTTGTCTTGTTTTGCCTTTCACAGTGTATTCAGTGGGTGTGATCGCTGCTGCCATCTTCCTCATCCTGCTGTTGATCGGCCTCATTATCGCTGTCACAGTGGTCTGCTGCAAGCACAGGAAGAAAGCTCTGAAAAGTGGAAAAGAAGGATTGCCACTTCAGGATGTATAGAGTGTGTGTTCCATCACACACACACCACTGTGGGAACATGCGGTACAGCTGAACTGGACTGTGACCTGTAAGGAGAGCAGGAGGGCAGATCTAGTCCATCATTCCATTGTCAAACACTGGAATCAATCCTTCCTTTAGTTTCTGTGAAACTGCCTCTGAATGTTAGACCTATTTGATTCTTTCTTTATCATTCCATGCTGTAGAAAGAGATTTGAGGACAACACTGTTTGAACACCCCTACTGTACACGCTAGTCATATTACTGAAGCTGTAATATTCCATACCTTGTGTTTTTATATTTGGTGAATGGTACCTCTGATAACTGTAGATAAACACTACCAACTGATTTTATTTATTTCAATTTATGGTGTACTTTATAACTTGAAATGATTGACATGATGAGGATTTTTGGGAGACTGGTGAAAGCAACACTTTATGGGAAATCAAGACCTAGTGCATATTATTTTTGTATCTGATGCTTAATTTATTGTGTTTAATTGGAATTAACATATATGATGCTGTTTTTAGCTGTTTTGTACTTCAGGTTGTTGCAGATCATTGTATTATGTGGTGAAGAAGCAATAAATATTTG
Organism: Oplegnathus fasciatus; assembly: GCA_003416845.1. Classification (NCBI taxonomy): domain Eukaryota; kingdom Metazoa; phylum Chordata; class Actinopteri; order Centrarchiformes; family Oplegnathidae; genus Oplegnathus; species Oplegnathus fasciatus. Next base: position 135,473 of record NTHP01000528.1, read on the forward strand.
ACAGAACATGACCAATTTGTACATTGCAAAAAACATACAACATTTCCATTTCACTGTCAATACCCAAGTCAAACTGGGTGTTACCAAATCATATTAATGTTATAGTAAACTACCTTTTTGTTTGTTTTATTCCAGTCATCACAAATTTCAGGCCAAAGAAATGCATCCCCGCCTAGAAATCTACAGTAAATGGTAGTAACCTCATCCAGATTATGTGCAACTATAAACAGTTAGTGACATCAACTCCGATTAAGATGGCGTTAATCAACGCGAGGTCGGTGGGTAATAAGACTTTTATCCTAAGGGACTTCTTTGCATGTCTTTGTCTGACCACAAGTGTACAATTTTTGATACTGTCTTCAATGCTGACACCCAGTCCATCAAACACACGACCCGTTCTCGCACTCTCAATAGCCGCTCTGCTGACAACTTCGCCTCCGTCTTTGCAGACCTCAGTAAGGTTATGGCTTTTCCTGCTCAGACCAATGACTTAGTCTGCTCTTTTAATAAGCTCTGTTTGTCAACACTAGATATTGTTGCTCCTTTTAAAAACAAATCCATCCCTACTGTTAACCCATCCCATTGGATGACTGGCGACATACGCTGTCTTAAAAGAGAGTGCAGAAAGGCTGAGCGTAGGTGTAAAAATACTTCATTGTCGGTTCATTTTATTTACATGAAGGAACTACTTTCATCTTTTAATAAGAAAGTGAAAGAGGCAAGAAGTGCCTATTTTTCCAATTTGATCAATTGCAGTAGGAAAAATCCTAGAGCCTTGTTTTGCACAATTGATAGATTGGTGAATCCTGCCCCTCCCCCAGTACCGGTCTTTTCAAATGGAGATTGTGAAATGTTTTTATCATTTTTTATGGATAAGGTCACTGACATAAGGTCTAAAATACTGAATTCCTGTACCTCTGGGGTTGACTGTCCAGCCAGTTTAGCCCAGTCTCATTAGAAGAACTCACAGTCATTGTCTCCCAAATGCGCCCCTCCACTAGTTCTAGTTGAATAGCTCTCTTAGCTCTGGCTGTGTGCCTGATTATTTTAAACATGCAATTATTCAGCCGCTCTTAAAAAAGCCAAGCCTTGACACATCACTCCCTATTAATTACAGACCTATATCCAAACTTCCGTGGATTTCCAAAGACCTTGAAAAAGTAGTTTGTAAACATCTTGTACAGGTCCTAGACAGCAATGAAATCTTCGACAAATTCCAATCTGGCTTTCGTTTGAAGCACAGTACTGAAACTGCTCTCCTTAGGGGTTCAAATGGCATTTTAATGCGCGCTGATGCTGGGGAATGTTCAGTTCTGTTTCTGCTTGACCTAAGTGCAGCGTTCGGCATTATAGACCATTCTATTCTCCTCAGTAGGCTTCAGCAATGGGCGGGTATAACCGGGACTGCCCTGGACTGGTTTGCCTCCTATCTGTCAGACAGGAGTTGTTCTGTGGACATTGATCATTATGTCTCCTCATCTGCTCGGCTGTTGCGTGGTGTACCCCAGGGTTCGGTCCTATTCTTTTCTCCCTTTACATGCTCTCCCTTGGTTCCTTAATTAGTCAGTTTCATGGCATTTCTTATCACTGTTACACGGACGATACACAGCTATACTTTTCCTTCAAATCAAATGACCTCAGTAAACTCTCCACCTTGCAAGAATGCCTAACAGCTATCAAGGACTGGATGTCAGATAACTTCCTCCAACTCAGTCCTGACAAAACAGAGGTCCTCATCATTGCTCATACACCAGTGTGACTCAATCAGATCAATTATCTGATACAAACAGTGTCTTATAATGGATGAACCTTGTGTTAAATAATCACTTGTCAGAGTCAAGTGTATTGTATACAATCTGGTAAAGTTACAGATACAGGACTGTCATAGAGATGAGATGTAGAAGTATTCTTTAATGACAGGCATGTAGTATAGTATACCAGTCGAGTCCGCCCCCCCAAAACCCAAAACGTCCTCCTAGCTCACTGTTGATGTTTGAACTGAGTTGACTTTGAAAACACTGACACACAACACTGACTGACACATTACTCATTCTACAATCAGCATGAGATGTCACACCAAACATTAGGTCATGGCAGTGTCATATTTTAAGAGATGACCACACACTTAACTCCAAAGATTTCATTTTCTCACTAATGGTACTACTGACGTTGTTTTTTTTCTTGGTAAGTTTACCACAAGTATGACATGCACTCTTACATACACCACCTAGTTATAAATCAACAAGTTAAATGCTCATCACAAATGATTATTAAGACTTAGAAAAAAAGTAAAAAAACATCAATATCCAAATACATTTTGTCAACAAGGGACATGAAAACTACACCTCTTAGAGAGTATTTGTTAAAATGTCAACTTAAGGAGCACCTTGGCAGCCGAGTGGTTACAGCACATGATACATAACTGCAACGTCACTGGGTCCGGCTGGTGACCTCTAACCCTAAACCCCTACAACCCTGTAACCCTCTCTCTCCCATTTCCTTTCTGTCTCTTCACTAAAACTGTCCAATAAAGGTGAAAATGCCCCAAAAATAATTAAAGAAAAATAAAAAAATAATAATAATACATCTACTTTTTGACCACTAGTAGTGCTGTGGAGCAATGTTTTTCTGAGTGGGTTGTTTGTTCTTGTGAACACACATGAGATGAACTGACTTCATATTCTCACTGTCACATTATCTACATCATGCATGGCGCAGTTTTGAGCTTGCCCTGTTCTCATCATGGTGAGCCTGTGTGCAACCGCTGATTAAAAAATCTGGCCTCGATCCATCAGAATGCAGCAATTACAGACCAATTTCAAAATTACCTTTGATTGCAAAACTCCTTGAGAAAAGTGTCTCCCTGCAACTCCTCGAACCATAGAGACAAAACAACATTTATGAAAAATTTCAGTCAGGTTTTAGACAGCAACATAGTACTGAGACTGTGTTCATTAGAGTGACAATGATCTTTTAAGAACGGCTGATACTGGTGAATGCTCCATCCTTGTACTACTAGATTTAAGTGCAGCTTTTGATACTGTTGACCACAAAATTCTGATTGAGAGGCTGCAGCACTGGGTTGGTACATCTGGGATGGCTCTGAAGTGGTTTTGCTCTAATCTGACAAATTGAAAAAAAAAAAATGTTTTGTAAATATATTTTATTGATTTTCAAAGGTTTTAGCCAACAAGATCATAAGACACAAAACAATTGTATCAAACTAATTACTCAAACAAAAAGAAGAGGAAAAAAAGAAGAGAAAGAGAAGGGGGGGGAAGAAAAAAAGGGGGATTACTGCTGTAACAGGACATTTATGGGTTCCACCCTACTCTTTATCAAGGGGTTCCTGTAGAGAGTCATAAAAATCCAGAAAGGGCCTCCATATCTTAACAAAGGTTTGAGAGGACCTTTTGAGTGTGTATTTAATTTTTTCTAGCTTTAAGAAATACATAACATCTTTGACCCAATGAGAAAAGGACAGAAGAACACGTTGCTTCCATTTTGAAAGGATCAAACGTCTCGCAAGGAGTGTAGTGAAAGCTATGACCACATAGGCTTTATTTGGTAAGAGAGCACGGGGTTCCTTTAATATTAGGCCAAAGAGGGCACAGACTGGGTCAGGGTCAAATTGAATGTCAAACATCTCACTAAAGGCTTTAAAGATACTTATCCAGAAGGTGGAGAGATTCGGACACAGCCAGAACATGTGCATTAAGTCTGCTGGCTGGCCTCTACAAGAGGGCATAACGGCTCAATGTTTGGATAAATCTTTGCCAATCTAGCATTAGTAAAATTAACTCTATGTACCACCTTCAGCTGTATTAAGCCATGTTTAGCAGATGTAGACGATGTGTGTATTATGTCTAAGACAGAGTCCCATTGGTCATCTGTTAAAAGTACTCCAAGATCAGAGTCCCAGGCCATTTTTAAATTATCAATGGAGTGTGGATTGATGTTGTTAATGAGCTCATAAATCTGGATTAGAGTTAGAGAATATGGTCAACATGTGATTTTATGGTCTTATTTGGAAATGACTTAAATGTCTTTTTTACAAAACTTCTGATCTGCAAGTAATGGAAGAAATGATTCTTAGGTAAGTCGAAGATTTGGGATAATTGAAAGAAAGATGCAAATATGTTTTCTACATATAGATTATTGATTGATCTAATTCCTTTATTATACCATAAAGTAAATGCAGGGTCTGTACAGGAGGGAATAAACATGTGATTTGACTTAATGGGGGAGAGTGTAGAAGTTCCTTGCAGCCCAAAATATCTTCTAAACTGGATCCATATTTTTATTGAGTGATTAACTATTATATTTGAACTCATGTTATTGCTAAGAAGGGGTAAGGCTGCACAAACCACTGAGTCCAGGTGGTGTTGACATGATGAGAACTCTAATTGCACCCAGTCTGCCTTTCCTGCAAATGGTTTGTGTTTGAACCAGTGAATTAACTTCTGAATGTTGCATGCCCAATAATAAAAAAGGAAGCTGGGCAAAGCCAGACCTCCTGAGCACTTTGGTCTTTGGAGATGGGTCTTGCTGATTCGACTGGACTTATTACCCATTTGAAAGAGATAATACTTTTATCAAGTGTTTTAAAAAAAGACTTTCTAATTAGGATGGGTGTGTTTTGGAAGAGATATAAAAACTTCGGTAATACTATCATTTTAATTAGGTTAATGTGCCCCACTAATGATAATGGTAAAGAGGCCCAGCAAGTCATATCTAGTTTACACTTATTAAGACAAATTGAAAAATTTTTGTTTCTATTGGCGACCATGTCTCCCTCAGGGGTCGATACTGGGACCAATTTTATTTTCACTATACATGCTCCCACTTGGCCATACTATACAAAGTATTATACATGGTATTTCATTCCACTGTTACACTGATGACACACAGCTATATCTCCCAATAAAGCCTACCAAGTCATCAAACCTCTCCAGTCTCACAAATTGTCTGGAAAATGTTAAAAAAATGGATGTCAGCAAATTTTCTTAAATTAAACTCAAATAAAACTGTGATCCTTATCACTGGTCTTGACAAGCTGTATCCAAGTATCAAGTCCTCTCTTGGTCCCTTATCAATCAATGTTAAACAAAATGTCAGGAATCTGGGTGTGCTCTTTGACACTAACCTCACTTCTGAGAAACACACCAACAAGGTCATGCAGTCATGCTACTACCATCTGAGGAATATTGCTAGGATACGATCAATGCTGAGTTTTAATGACACTCAAACTATCATTCATGCTTTTATTTCCTCACAACTGGATTATTGTAATGGACTTTTTACAGGTATAAATCAGATATGAATTAATAGACTCCAAATTGTGCAAAATGCGGCAGCGAGACTCCTAACAAAAACAAAGTGCTTTACATCAACACATAAAACACAACAGTACAATTCACATGTATGAATAAACAGGTAGACAGGTACAGGTAGAAAAAGAGGTACAACAAAACAATGGAAGATTAAAAAACATAAAAATATACTATAGTATATAAACCTGATCACTCAGGTAGTAATATGAACACACAATAAAATATTTCCCTCAAGTGCTCTGATTAACAATTGTATTCTTTGATTTTGAAACAGTAGCCTTATGTTGTTGTTATTTAGCTTTTCTGAGGCTATTACACGGTTAAATAAATTTATTTTATTTTATGAAAACAACTGCCCCCTCGCCATTTAGCTAAAACAATATTTTAAGGTAAAAATCTATGGTTTATGATGTGTTGAAAAGTACCATAGTACATACCATAAGTTGCTCTGTAAATGCAATGAAGCAAGAGGGAGCTACAAAATAAACAGTAATTTGCTAAATTTGAAATTAATGCACAGGTCATCTGTCAATGCTGCACAGAATCTGTGGCTGAATATTGCTACACTCAACAAACCACTAAAATACTAAACACTCACTGAATGGATGTGATGATGGGTCACCTGATTTATGATTCTCAAGTCAAGAGTGTCATGATCTGAAATATATATATTCATTCTTTTGACCAGCTACTTCTATGGAGTGTGTGACTATAAGCTGTAAAACAGTGTGGTATCAGGAATAACAGTGGTAGTGCGAGGTAGTGTAGTGTTTGTCAGCCACGTTGACTACACACTGCTGGGTCAACGATGTCATATACGACATCCTAAATATCTCCAGAACGCTGCAGCCAGAGACCGGAGAGCATACCGTTACCGCTGTGCCATTCAAATCAGCGGTGCAATCGTATCCCTTTCAGAAGCTTTGTAATCCAGCCTGAACTGTGGTGTCTTTTTGGAGACTTTGTAAAATAAATCTAGAATGATAAATCCAACACTGAATGTCTTCTGGGATTATTTATAATTTTTTCTGTGTTGAAAACAGCTATTGTTGTTGTTAGCCGTCCATTAGCAATCCCATGATGCCTTGGGTTCAGAGTCTGTGTTCCTGACTTGTCAACCAACAAGAGACAGTTTCTGACTGGGGTTACACAGTCCCAAATAGGCTGCCTACAGACTATAGCTAGCCTATTCGGGACTGTGTAACCCCAGTCTACCGCGTAACCGTCTCCGCCTCTTTCTGGTAAAGTTTTGCCACCACAGTGAACCACAGCGACAGAAGGGTAGACTGCTCTTTCTCCTTCTCCTTGCAATCCTTAAATTGGCACTATCCACACATAATTCTAGCGATAGCTTTAGAGGGCGGCACCTGTACTCATAGTGTATGTCGAAAATGTCGAAGTGTCCAAATTGGTCCTGGTGGTCAGGCCAGCATGCTACGTGGTAGCTCGCTACCATTGTTGTGTGAGTGTGTGTGTGAATGGGTGAATGAGCGGCAACAACCTTGTAAAGTGCTTTGGATATAAGCGCTATGTAAATGCAATTACAATTTATTTGTGGACTTTGATAAGATATTTTTCCCTTTAAAAGGGGACCTTTTGTGCCATCTAGTTTTTGAATCTTAAATTTAGGCTTAAATAATGCCTTTAGCAGTGCTTAAAGAGCAGTATGGAATGTACCACTACAACACAACACACATGCTTTCTCAACATCTACATAACATGGAGAGTTAAGTGCAATGTAAATAATGTGGAAAGTGTAAATAGAGGCAAAAAAGTTCAACACTAAGTACTGTACGTGTTACTGTACTGTACGTGTTCAATTTCTGAAAAAAAAAAAAAGAGATGGAAAGGTTGTTATAGCAAAAAAGAGACGATGAATGTGAAAAATGCAAAACTGCAGGTGGGTTTAATCTGGACATCTGTTACGTGAACATATGTTTTGTTTTGTGTTTCTGCCCTCATTTATGAAACAGACGTACAACAGAAAACTGGGCGTACGGTCATTTCCACGCAAAGCTCGGTATTTATCAATATGGACGTGAGCGGAGGCAACGATCAGATCTCACGTCAAGTCTCAACTCGTGTACGCAAGTTTTCGAGTGAGTGTGGACTTGAGGTGCAGCGTAGTAAATCTGTCAGAGGATTAAGACCATTCTGACTGGCATCTAAGCATATGCAGACGTGTATTCATCATTTAAAGATATGTAGCCTGTGGCAAAATAACAACTTTGTGAAGGCATCAACTATGTGTTACATATCCCTAACATAAATAAGAATTTTCAAATTGTTTGCAATTTACGGGATTAACAGTTTTTGATATAAGATTCATTTATAGACTATACATATCACGGATGTATAAATTAAATATTCAAACCTCAGCTGGAGTTCGATTGCCCACGGCAACGCTGTTGACCGCAGCAGTAATTTAATTCCATGCAGCATTCCTCCAACTTCCTTTGATGCCACTTTTCAGGCTGCCAAATAAAACTAGTTGGTTTAATTGAACTTGTGGCGTTGGCGTTTCTATCTCCAGGTCGGAGAAGTTCCTCTTCTTGGCCGGATTACGTTTCTCTCTGTCGTAAACTCTAGGGACGAGGCATCTAAACAGAGAATATATAGGGACGTGATATTTCAATGACGATTGTTTTCAGCCGCCACATTTATCAACGCCCGATCATTCTTACTCTGGGATTGGCGAGATACGAACGTTTCATGAATCACACGTGAACCCCGTCGTAAAATGATTTCTGCACTCAGATCTGTGCTGGTTTCCACGCTAGACTGATAAATGAGGACCATAGTGTGCTGCTGTGTCTGGAATGGTACCATGCTAGATGTACTTTTGCTCTTCAAACTTTTTAGCATTTCTCATATTCAGCCTAAGCTGTGTCACTGCAGCCATGAATGGATTTCTGAACGGGCCTACCAGGCACTGGCAATTTAAATCAGGACAGCAGAATAGCTCTGCTTTAAGAAGACAGAACCTGAATCCTAGGTTTCCTTTGATGGTTTCCTACAACATTTTGTATAGTGTGCCACAGTATTTTGTATAATATCTGTGCAGAGGAGTGTCAGTGTGGATCTGCTGTGGTAGAAGCTTTGGACAGGAGCCAGACAGCCTGTCTTCATCTCCAGTATTCAAATACTAATACTAATACTTTTGAACCAACAGCCACACCTGAGAGTTTTGGCTCACCTGCAAAATGTTCATATTGTTTAGTAGTTGTTTTGTGTCTCTATCAGTCTGGGGGTCTTGCACACTTTGTAGGATGGGTGGGGGGGCCTTTTACATTTCTGTGCCCAAGGGCCCATTGTCAGGACTGCAGCCATGTACTGTATCTGGGCAACCATCATTCCCTACAAACTGTAAATATCACATGGTGAGTTCTGTAATATACCTATAGATGCATCTCATTTTACATGTTCAGTGTCATATGTACAGTATGAAGGCACGTGGTGGCCCAACGCCTTACTAAGACACTTGTGTTGGTTCTTCCTTTAATTTGTCACCCATCTGTACATACATACAGTACTATAACTTTATGTGGTCTCTTTTGAGATAAACACATTTTCCAGTGTTTCAATTCTTAATGACAATTAACCTGAACCAAATTTAAACACAGCAACACTAAACATGTCATCTGCTTGAAACACTAATTCTCAACCCTGGGGTCTGGAATCCATATGGGGGTCACTCCATATATAGATGGGGTTGCATTTTTCAGCAGTTCAGCAGTTGCATTTCAATGGGATCTGCTTTCAAGATGGCTGCCGTGTCTCAAGCTTCTCCTCAACTTTGCTTTTTTTTCCTGTTTTATTTTGTTATTTATTTTGGACTATGCGCACCGCCCAAGCAAGCCCTATCCTACAGTATGATAGAGAACAACTTCTGCACATCAGGTCATTGGTGGACAGCATTTTTCACCACAACCAACGAACAATGGGGAATATCCATGGCTGGGATTACCTGTTGCTGTACCTTGAGAGCAGAGGCGAAGAGGGTCGCGGGCCGGAATCCTGGTCAGGCTGAGGAAACATGAAAACTGGCCTCCTCTGCCGAGTATTCTTCTGGCTAATGTTCAGCCACTGGATAATAAGCTGGATGAACTCAGGAGCAGGATGGGTTTTCAATGTACGCTGTAACGTTATGGTTTTCACAGAGACTTGGCTGGACCCTTCGATCCAGGACTCCGCCATTGGGTGCGACGCTGGGTGGTTAGTTGCTGCTTGATCACTGCCACTTACATTGGTCTTTTTAGTTTTAAGCACCCATTTATAATTTGTTGTCTATGATTGTTTAACTTTTTATCAATTTCTATCAGACTCTTATCTGTATATCGATTATCCAGTACATGGATCTTACTCAAGCAGTAGATCCTGCTCCAGCCAACTGAGTCAACACATATGGAACTCGCTCTAGTTTTGGCTTGTTTTGTAACAGGCCTGCTACATCTAACTCTACAGCTACATTTTTTCATCAATGCCACCACTCACTTCTCCTCCGGAAAAAAAAATCACTGAACTCGAAGGTCAGATCCGCCACACTTCCCTGGCTTGGTCCCTCCGTAGCCGCACAGCTGGAGCCGCCGGTTGTCAGATCGCTCCACGAGGAGGACCCCTGACCCAGGCTTGGAGTCAAACCCAAGGCACGGATCTGTTCCATACCTGCTCCTTCGGAACCCTGGATTGTCATCCAGGGTGACAAGAGACGAGGTAGGAACTCTTCCCGTACTCCACTACCAGGGTCTATCCAGTTGAGCAACAAACTCTATGTGTTGGGGAAGCTGGAGCACCATCTGTCCACGTGGACTACACCGGCACTCCGCCTCCAGGGTGACCAGCTCCATGTCCACAAGACAACACCCACGTCAGGTAACAACCCTGGTCATAGGCGACTCCATCATCAGAAATGTCAAAACAAACTCTGCAATAACTTGTCCCGGGTGCCACTGTCCATGATATTGAGGTCAAAGCTATTGAGATCCTCGCTGACGAACTGGACTTTGTGCACTTGTTCTGCTCCCTGAAAAGAACTGTGAGACACGTGTACATATCTGGCCCCATCCCCTCCTGCGACCACGGTGTTGGGTGTTTCATCAGGCTCCTGTCCATGCACACATGGCTCTCCTCAACCTGCGCTGCACACAGTGTCTTCTACATCGTCAATTTCAACCTCTTCTGGCAACGCAGACAGTTGTTTAGAGGCGATGGCATACATCCAAACTGGTTGGGGGCAAAACTAATTTCAGCAAACATTTCATTCTCAGTCACCCTCCCAGGTGCTCCGCTAACAGGAAGCCAGGTCACTCCAACGACATCCACTCGCTCTGACCAGTCCCACTATGACATCCCCGGGGTCCTAGCACCAGCCTGATTGGTTTCGCATGCTTCTGTTCTGTTGTTCATGAGGAGCCAGGACCCTCTAACAGACCGGCAAATTATCCCACTACAAACAGTTCTAGCTTCAATCTGTCTTTTATTCACGTCATTCCTGTTATGCATAAATCTGGCCGTTTAGCTAGACATAAAAGTCGACCTAAGTGTGTCTCCTTCAAAAATCTAATTTATCCTCCTGTGACTGTTGTGCCCACTCGTCCGCCCTCTGCTACCCCTAATGAGCATGTTACACTTGAATCATCTCAAGACTCCACGGGCTCAGACTGTTACATCTGAACATCAGAAGCCTGATCCCAAAAATTGACTATATCCACGTTCTATTACATGAAACCTCACCAGACGTCCTCGTTCTGACTGAAACATGGCTTTCATCTAAAATCCCGAATAATGACATTTCTATAGATGGATACATTTTTAGATGTGACCGAAGAAGTAAAGGAGGCGGAGTTCTCATCTATGTAAAAGACTGCCTCACTGTCTGTGAAATCATCTCGTGCTCAGAGCTCAAGAAATATGACTACATTGTGTTGGACCTCAGTCTTGGTAGGGAGATGCACGTGACCATTGTTGGTATGTATCACCCCCCCTCAGCACATTTTGATGCTTTGGAGGACATTGCAGAGCTCTGGTCACTGTATGCCTCCTCTAAATTAATAATGGGTGATCTTAACCTGGACTGGCTTTCTGACAGCTCTAACAAATTAAAAGAACAGTGCCTTGAACTTAAACTTTTTCAACTGATAGACAAACCCACCAGACCAAATTTCAAAAATCCTCTTGACTCCACATTAATTGACATCATACTTACTAACAGACCACACAAATACCCTGCCTCTGGAGTTTTTGCCCTTGACGTTAGTGATCACTGTCCCGTTGCCTGTATCAGAGACAATACAATTCCTAAGTCTCATTCTCAAATTATCACCAAAAGAAATTATAAGCACTTTAATCTTTTAAAGTAAAATTATTGTGCAGTCAACCTTCATGTTTGTCCTTGACTGTGGAGATAATCTCTATTGTTATGCTGCCCCATCAACACTTCAGCTGTAAACCCTGTGTATCATAGTATATTACGCTTTATCACAAACAACAAATTCCATCATTGTACTCTGTATCACACGGTTGGATGGACCTCCTTACAGTCAAGAAGACATTATTTCTACGGGCCATTCTCCGGACCTAGAGCACCTCATGATCGGTTGCCGACCTTATTCTCCCCCAAGGGAGTTTACATCGGTTGTTCTCACAGCTGTGTACATATCACCACATGCCGACACTAACCAAGTCCTGGACGAGTTGTATGGAGTTATCAGTTATGCATCAGCTATCCCACGCACGGTTAGAATACACTCTATCATGTCTACACACCTTTTTGGGACGCATACAAGGCCCTCCCTCGCCTCCCATTCGGCAAATCAGATCACATCTCAGTTCTGCTGCTGCATTCCTAGATCGCTCAAACGGATTAACACACGCAAGGAACCTGATGGCATCCCTGGCCGAGATCTCAAGGTGTGTGAGGTCAGCTGGCAGATGTCTTCACAGACATTTTCAACATGTCAGTGCTCCAGTCTGTAGTCCCCACATGCTTAAAGAGTCCATCATTGTTCCTGTTCCCAAAAAATCCAAAACCCTCTGTCTGAACGACTGCCGTTCAGTAGCACTCACCTCCACCATCATGAAGTGCTTTGAGCAGTTAGTCAAAACCTTCATCACCTCCTCCCTCCCTGACTCACTGGACCCTCTTCAGTTTGCCTACAGGCCGATTAGGTCAACTGATGACGCCATCTCCCCAGCCCTCCACACTGCCCTCTCCCACCTGGAGCAGAGGGACACATTATGTGAGAATGCTGTTCATTGACTATAGTTCAGCATTCAATACCATTGTGCTCTCCAAGCTTGTCACCCAGCTCAGAGAGCTTGGGCTCAACACCGCCCTCTGTGATTGGATCCTGAACTTCCTGTCGGGCAGACCCCAGGCTGTGCAGATAGGCAGCATCACATCCTCCACCCTGACTCTCAACACCAGTACCTCTCAGGGCTGGGTGCTTAGCCCTCTCCTGTACTCCCTGTTCACGCATGACTGCGTGGCCACCCACAACTCCAACGCCATCATCAAATTTGCTGATGACACGACCGTTATCGGCGTGATCACCGGCGACAATGAGACGGCCTACAGAGAGGAGGTCAAAGCCCTGACATCTTGGTGCCAGGACAACAACCTCCATCTCAACATCAGCAAAACAAAGGAGCTGATTGTGGACTACAGGAAGCGACAGGGAGAAGGACATGTCCCCCTCTCCATCAATGGGACTACGGTGGAGAGAGTCAGCAGCTTCAGGTTCCTTGGGGTTCACATCAGTGAGGACCTGACCTGGACTCACCACACCAACACCATCATAAAGACAGCCAGACAACGGTCCTTCTTCCTCCGCAGGCTGCAGAGGCTCAACATCGATGAGAAATGATCAGAAAATCATTAGAGAGGATTTTGGAGGAGCCTGTCTTATTTAAACCTCAGACATTTAATTTGGTTTGCTCTTGATTGTTGAAGTGAGTGGTATCACCATGGTGAGATCAAAAGAGCTCTCTGAGGCCTTCAGAAAGAAGGTTGTAGATGCCTACGAAGTGAAAGTGAAAAAATCTCTGGATGGCGCAAACAGTGTTGTACTCACAACATGTGGACATCAACAGCCACAGACGCTTATTTAACTGTCTCCTGCCATGTTATTGATGAGAACTGGCAAATGCAAACATGTCCTTGAAACCTGTAGTTTTGCAGGACAACAGCGCTGACAACATTTGCTCAGAATTAAAAAGAATCACTGATGAATGGGGCATAGCTGACAAGATTCAGGCTGTAGTGAAAGATAATGGTGCCAATATGGTTGCTACAGAGCGCAAAGCAGGTTGGGCACGTTATCCATGTTTTGCACACACTTTAAATTTAGTGGTAAAAGACTCCATTAAAGCTCTTCCTGATTTACTTCACATTCAGCAAAGATACAGTGCTATAGTAGCTTTCTTTCACCACAGCACAAGAGGAGCAGAGAGGCTCAAAGATATTCAGTAACAGCTGAAGATTCCTGAACACAAACTGATACATCAGTTGAAACAAGGTGGAACTCTGTGTTCTATATGTTGGAGAGAATATGTGAGCAGAAGGAAGCTGTTACCACAGTCCTCTGTCTTCTAGGAAAGAGCTCACTGTGCTTAAGTGAGGACGATTGGTCCATGATCATTCTCTACATTGATACCCTGAGACCCTTTGAGGAAGTAACAAGAGAGATATCAACTGAAAAACATGTTTCAGTTTCAAAAGCGATTCCCCTCATGTCACTACTTCTGAGAGCAACTGCATTTTATGAGCGAAAAGATAACATGCTAGCTACTGAGCTGTCAGTGCAATGCCAACGTTGTTTCAAAGGTATTGAAACCTTTTGTGGTCTTGCTGTCAGCACCTTCCTGGACACAAGATTTAAAGACCTTGGGTTCCGCGACATAGCAAATGTTGGACCCTTGAAAGGGTGACTCATCACTGAAATGAATGAATGAATGAATGAACCAGACCTAAGCCACTTCAGTGTCATCTCCTGAACCTACCTCAAGCTCTGCCTCAGCAATGGCTCCTACCTCAAGCTTCCCTGCAGGGGCTGCTGCATCCCCACCTGCAGCAAAAGGTGGGATATGGGCAGAGTTTGAGACTCAAGTGCTTGCATCCCAGCAGCACGCACGACTGGCACTGATGTCTTTATTAAAAATAAAAATACTTTTTCATGTTTGCACATTCAATTTACAATAAAACATATTGTTATTTGCCTTAAAAACTGTCCTGTATTTTAACATGCATGTGATTAAGTAACTTACAGTGGAAAGCAATTTTTATTTTTGCTTTGCTTGCTACATACATGCTTCAGTTGGGAATCAAACCCGTGTCTCACAGGTGGCAAGTAGAAATTCTAACACTCTGCTAACCATACAATGATTGCTAATCTTCATTTAGTCATCATTTAGTGGTCATGAAAATATATTCAGATTTATCCTTTTGATGAGGCATTCACCTCATAAATTATGACACACTGCTCTCCCCTACATGAAAGTACATAAGCAGCTTTTAATAAGTATCGGTATCTGCGATTCTGGTCCTGTCCTGATTCCGGCCACATAACAGACGACAACTGTGGCCAGTTTATGAGATTCATAAATCAAAAATATGTCTCACCCTCCCAGTGTGTTCACTTTGTGAACTGACCTTAAAGTGGGAGTCTTCCACATTCCTGACACCACTAAAGTACTCCTCACGAGGAGTGTAGTATGGAGGGAGGAGAACTCTGCTCCAGTTAGCAATTACAAGAAAACGCAGAGCAGTTGTGGAGTCACTTCCTTTCTCAAAGGTTCCATTTTCAGTGCAGTTAGTGTGGTTTAGGCAGACACATGTCTATGCGTGATTGCCTTCCTGATTAAGAATCTGTATGGTGGTCTCATACTTCCTGAAAAACTGACATTGAATAGTATAGTACAATCAATTACACCAAATCCATGACATCATTGTACTTTATACAGCCTCAGAGCGGCAGAGATTTGGACTTTTAGACTTAAGAATATTCTTTAATGACACTGCAGTTTTTTTCTTAAGAGAGATAGAGCACTAAACTCTGATTCCCAGCTTGTGGTCAATGACATGCAGGTTGTAACATAGTTTTAATAAACAAAGGCTGGTCTGAGTATTTTTTTTTTTATGAAGAGAGCTAAGAGAAGTACTAGAGCTCTGACAAAGCACACAATCATTAATAACACTGAATCACTTCAACGATCTGATATTTACTGACTTTCAAATTTAAGAAATCAATAAAATGTAAGAAATGTTCCCGTTTGAAATACACCTCACAAACTGTTAAAATTCCAGTACTAGTCAAAGGAGAGTAACCTTTGACCTGCAGTGTAATCCATTAGGGAAGGCTCACTTTGATTATACTACACTTCAGTCGATCATTGACTCAGTTCTTATCTCACTCACTCGCTTACACCCTCACACACCCACACACAATGAAAGAAAAAAAACTCTTGGTCCTACAATTTATTCTTTTTTAATGCAGAGTGAGATCTAAACAGTGTTATTATACATATAAAATCATGGGTATAGCTGAGGCTCCTTGTTTACATTTTCAAAATAAAGTTACAGTATATCAGTGTGACAAGAGATGTGTTGAGTAATGGCTGAGGGGATAGGGAACGATCTTGTCTGCACATTCATGTACCAGTGATCAACTGACAGAAACCACCATTGCTCTTTAGACCCAGTCCCAGCTTCATAAAGCTCATGTCGTAACATAATTATCCAAAATTCAAGTTTTAATTCCACCACCCAAGCAATATAAGAAATATATTCACAGAATTTCACAAATGTAAATGGTTAATAATGATATTATAATAAGAAGAAAATGCCTAATAATAATAATTATTTGCTGTTTGATCAGTATGGATCCTGTGTCTTCAAATTTCAGGTAACATGATCAACAAGCTGTGGAAAAGAAGTCGAACGCAGCTGAGCAACCTGGGAATATTATGCATGGATAGACAACAAGCATGTGACTGGAGCTGACATTTTCAACCTAAACAAATTGTTACATTTCCTTACTGACAGCCTAATTTTAGTGAGTCCATGACTTTGCAGTTTAAAGGCCGATCAGATCGGAGAGTGGCACTGGAAAATTCATTCACGTGTTCTCACAAAAACAACTGTTCATTTAAGGCAGCTTTTTGAATCCATTGCTGCCTTTTGACTGACTGCAGGCCATGGTGTGTTTCTATTGTGGTGCAACGTTATATAAAACTCGAGGAAGCAACATGGTTAATATGATAGCTTCCTACTTTTTGTATGCTCTGGCATTCCGCCCCCACAAAAGTAAGCACCTCCAGGACGGTTTGCTCAACTGTGCCACTTCACTAAGTTTATCAAAGATGAACTCTATGTGAAATTTCCTCTCTTAGTGAATCCCCTGATTGCAGAGATTCCATTAAAATGAAAAGATTTTGTTCCAGAATGTCACTGTTTCAATGCTGGTTTGACTGGGCCTCAAGTCCACAGCACCCTGGCAGCTAGACTTGATGCAGGACCGTCACACTACATAACAGGGTCCTTGACGGCAATAACACATTTTAGGCATTCATAAAATTTGTTACAGGAGGAATGTTCAAAACGGTGCTGCCAGTAGTGGCAGAGGTCTGCCTTGCAACAGTCTGTGTCCCTACACAAGTACTGTTTTAATATATACTGTAGGTTCACCACCAGTTGCATCAGGCTTAGTAATGTTTTGGTTTTCTTTTTTTCCTAAGGGTCTCTTCAGAGACTGGAGTTGCCTCTGAAAAGTTCATTCATTGCACTGAGCATTGTTTGTCCTGTAGCTGCAGCGGCCGTTTTAGACCTTTTCATGTGATCACAGCTTAATTATTACATTATCTCAAGATAACAAATAGTGCTCATATTTAGTCTTTAGTTTTAATTTAAAGCCAGTTTTCCCAAGATATGATTTAAATGATTTCTGGAGATATCAAACTTGTTTTTGGTTATAATAATTTCCATGTCCCATTATCACAGGATAGCAGTTTTCCTTACTTCATGGAATATCCAAGGGCTTTTATCATCACTTGGCCTTGAGAACAAAAGAGACATGACAGAGGACAGGTAGGCCTACATGACACTTTTAAAACACCATTTCTCCTCAGATAACTATGTTGGAATCATGATAGCTTGATACCTCGAGGTGACAAGATGATTAACAGGTTCCTTGGGAATAACAGTCACAAGAAAAGACAGCCAAACTTACTTTGTTATTTTCAGATATCAAGGTAACAGGCCTGAAAATGATTACCAGCTTTGGCTACTCTCAGATTATGTCACCCGTGGAGAGTTGTAACTTTATGACAACCCACAAGGCAGCCAGGACCATCACTTGTGTGAGTACACATCTAGGAAGCATCAAATTGTGCATACATACTTCAGTATTATTCTGTGCAGGACACAGTTTACTGTGGGACATGATGCCTCGAAGACCACCGTTGTATCTAGCTTATCCCTACAGGCTAACCTCTGTTATTGTTGTGAGATCTGATCGCATGTGTGGAGATGATTAAAACAGTATAGTATACTTCCACCTTCACTCAAACATCTCATGTGTATAAAACATAACCTAGAAGTTGGCAATATAAATTAGATGTTTTTATAATCACACTGAACAAATTAATGATTAGACAGGACTAAAGTGATGCTTTAAATAACAGAAAACATAAATGAAACAAGGTTGAGAGTTATTCATGATTAAAAACATTATTTTCTAGTTTTAGCTATAACTTCTGTCTTGAGTGCAAAGAATTAATGGACTGGTTTTTGTCAGAGCAGTGCGTTTGTGGCTAAAGCCAGCAGCCAATTACGAGCCAAATTCCACAGTTTCCTCTGTGATGGGCTTGAACTCGTAGTTCCCTCTCCCGTCCATGTGGAGATAATACTTCATGACAGAGATGAAAACATAAAAACACAAAGTCAGTAAGAAAGAAAGAGGACATCTAAAGTAAGCAGTGTTCCAATAAGTACAAACTAGCTGAAACAGATGAAAGAGTGAAATCTGTCAATGCATACAAATCTGTAGGCTGACTTACAAAAGTAACAGAAATTTGGGCAAATTGTATTCGTCACATGCACATTTATATTGCACAGTGAAATGCTTAGTCATAGTCTCCACAGAGTGTGTGAAGGGTGTGTAAGTAACATTATACAGAAGAAAAACTAAATATACAGAAGCAATAAAAGTCTGGTTTAGCCAACCTCACTGGCATTTGGCAATAGAGCTGAGAACATCGAAACATACAGAAATGGGGATGAAGAAGCAGAGAGTACAATATGCTGCTCTGCCCTATCTACAAAAAACTACACTTTAAACTAAAAGCTAAATCTGCTCAGAGAAGGAAACGTTTGTGAAAAACTACAGACTACAGTGAAACAGTAAAGGTAGCTGCAAGAATCGGAGGATTTCACTTGAAATCAGCAGAAAATGAATGACATTCAATCCTTACCTCGTGGTGCTTCCACAGAGACTTTCTGTGGGACACTGTGAACAAGCTGATGCCCACCTGTGGATCAAAGAAAACTCAAGTAGTACTAGACCATATATCAGTTCAACAAGGTAGAAACCTTCAAAACACTACCCACATGTACAGGAGGTCTGACTACGACACTAATCATTTATTACAGCATTAATCCTGAGACATTTGAATTATTATAAACAAAGATTCTTATGAACAGTGGAATGTCACTAACATGACACTGTTTGTGTACCAGGAATGCATTTAACATTTAATTGACTGCTTTATAGCACTAAACCCAAAAGGAAAGTCTAGCAATTACAAATGGTAAAGAGCTGAAAGACTGGAAAAGACATTTATCTTCTCCAGTGAGGGATGGAGGGGATTAAGGGTTTAAGAAGGGGAATGGGGTTTAAGAAAACAGCATTTTAAAGAACAGCATGTTAGCATGTTTTTGCTCATTTCCTGCATTCCCTTCACGTTTGTGAAATATTTACCAGTTCTCCTTGATGTGTTTTTTTCATTGTCAAAATATCACAACTTACTCCCATTAGAGAACTGGTGGAAAAATTAAGTTTACTTTGACTGTTTTAATTTTTGTTTCACTGTATTAACTGTAGCTGGCACAAGCATTTTACTTGTTTGGTTTTACTGGTTTTACTGGTTTGTCCATTGGCTTTACTGAGCAATAACAGAGAGCCAAGTAAAAACAACAATAGGTCATAGGTAATCTGCTAGCAGTCGTACCGTCCTGCAGTGGCTGTAGATGTAATCCTCTACATCTACACTCACTGCACTGGTGCACTCATCCAGAATGGCAAACTGGGGCTTGTGGTAGAACAGTCTGGCCATCTACATACAGAAACAGAAACAGACAAACTCATTCAATAACACCAGAATCATTACCAAATAGAAAGAGGAAAAATGCTATGTATTAAGCCTAACCATAAAGCCCAGTATTTGTCTGTGTTCATGGATCAAAGAGCTCATAGGATTTATTCTTGTTAAACTTTCACGTCACTTAAATTTCACTTAAATAGTGAACTATAAACCAGATGATAGGCTATACATATTGTGGCATAATGACTTTTGACTACAAGCTTAACTGATGTTGCATACAAGAACACTGTGGACCATGTTCAAAAGCTGCCTTCTTTGGCTAAAACAGGTCTTCTGAATGACATTCAAAATTACCAAAATGACCACAGACTGTTCTGACTTTGACATGATAAAAAGAAAAATAGGCCTTGGCTCAACGATCCAATGGA